>PVKM010037652.1:0-14375 GCA_004027735.1 Carollia perspicillata | reverse complement strand
CTTGAGTTTATTTTTGTGTATGGTGTAAGTCGGTGGTTGAGTGTCATTTTCTTGCATGTAGCTGTCCAGTTCTCCCAACACCATTTCTTGAAGAGACTATTGTTACCACATTGTATGCTCGTGCCCCCTTTGTCAAATATGAATTGGTCGTAAAGAGTTGGGTTTATTTCTGGGCTCCCTACTCTGTTCCGTTGATCTGCGTCTGGTCTTATGCCAGCACAGGCTGGCTTGGTTACAGAGGCCTTGTAGTCTTTTGTCCCAGATTTCTGAAAATTTCACCTATTTTGATTCCTCCTAGGTCACTATTTTATATATCTTTTTAATGCACATTACTTTCACATATTTTAGGACTTGTTCTTAAAAATCACTCCATTAGTTGATTTGCAGCTAAATTTTTATACAGCAAATGCATTTTCAAGGAAAAAATTGAATGATGTGTAGGACTAAACTTAAACATTTTTAAGAAGTCATTAATCTAATGTATTTTCAGGGTACATGGGAACAGAATAAAAGGTCATTAAAGGTTGCAATAATGTTAGTAGAAATCACCGCATTGTAATTATAAGTTGTGAATTGCAATTATAAATTGTCAATTACATCACAGACATCATTTTAGTCCAATTGATACATTATTTATTCTTAACGTAGACATAATTTACAATTAAGTTAAGCTTGCATTATCTTCAAGAAAGCATAGTATTATTAAATAAGAAATTGGAGCTCATTTTTTTTTACAGTTTAAAGACATTTATGTACTTTAAAAATACCCCTTTATCTTTCGTGCTTTGAAATATTACTCACCCAGTCAAGAGCCTCAAAGAGCCTTACTATTTACATTAAAAAATTCCCTTTAAGTGGAACATACTTGAAACTATTATTGCAATATAGCTTCTTAAAAAATGTTCTGTCATAACTTAAAGTAAAATAATTTAGATTAATTTTTTTAAGTTGTGATGATTAAGTTTTTCTGTATGTGCGTTTTAATATTCCAATCATGAATTAACATTTGTAAGAGATTTTTTCCTCTTCTTTATATTTTGCAATACAGATTTTTATAGAGAAAGAGAAAGAAAGCATGTTAAGGAGTGAGTGTGCTCTGATATGGTATGTACTTCCTCTGTTTTCTGTGATTGAAGATGTGTTTCGAGGGGATTGTGTGGGATGAGAGCCTGGGGAAAGACAGTTGAGGATGGGCTCTACCATCCTCCAAAACCACTTCACATTCCAGACGGGGCCCTCCCAATGGAACTGTGGTTTTGTGCAGCACCTGCTGCCTGGGGACAATTTGTTTTGGGTCAGGTGGCTGGGATGACCACCTTTGAGAGGCTTGGTAAGGACATGCCCAAGGCTGGCACAGGGCATTCCACAAGTTTTCTTGTTTCTTTCTACATCTGTGGTGTGTGGGTTTCAGGTCAAGCAGTTCTCAACAAGGTAATGTCTTCTGACGTCTTTGTAACTCATCGCCTTCCATGTTTCTTTGATTGAGGCCTTTTTCTCACAGTGAGTTGCCTGTCTGTGATGGGGAGAGGTACAAGATGGGGTGGGGGGCAAGCAGCAGTGACCTAACTCACTCAAAACAATGCCACATGACCTTGAACTCTGAGCATTTACTTACAATGATGCAGGGAGATAATTAAGACCTGATACTGTTCTAACAAGAATGAGAAGAGGGTGTTTGTTATAAACAATAAGCTTTGCAGGGATGGGTGTGGCAGTGGGGGTATGGTGGAGTGAAAATGGAGACAACTGTATTTGAACAACAATTAAAAAAACTAATAAGCTCTACCATTCAGAAGTTCCTCTTGAGGAGTGGTTCCATTAACTGGTGGAATCCCTTTTCATTTGCAAGCACTCCTGAGTGACCACCTAGGAATAGGCAAGCACGCATTTCTTCAAGAAGTAAAGAATATACTTATAAAGATTGGACTCAATATAAAGAGAAAGTAAAGGATAAAAATAATTTTAAGTTCTATAAAATGTTTTGAATGGAATACTTAGTTCCATAGAAATTGCTACTCTTAAATTAGTGGAAGATTTCTATCCTCAGTTTTAATGGTATATACAATTTTCTTTTTCTCTATTATAATATCTCCAAGGACAGGCATATTTTTAAGGGATACATCACCATAGAGATATTTACCTTAAATGTATGAATTCATCTTTGACTATCAAACTCTGGATTCGGATCATAAAAGCACAGAAAACATATACAAAACAGAAGAAATTTAAACATAATATTTAGAGAAAGGATTTATGTTCTCCCAAAAAGGTAAGTATTCGCCACATGAAAATATTCAGGATTCCCCCCAGGGAAGTAAGTCCACTATTGCCACTAGCACAACATGCAGACCTACTGTGGAGGTTGCACACAGTGAGCCCACACGTTCTGCTCCCGAGATGGGAGGCAATGACATGAAGTATGGCTAACATATGTCCCACATTAGTTTCTTATTCCTCATCAAATGAACTCATCCTCTGTAAACCCAAGACCTGTTCAGGATAGAAGAGTTTTTGCCAATCTGAGCAGCTTTTGGCCTACGTTTACCCAGATGTTTTGCTTTTTCCAACAGATGGCCCTCAACGTTGTATTTCTATTTCAGTGGCTGCTGCCAAGTGAAGTGTGTCCTGGATCCCTTTGGCATCTCCTGACAGCTTCACAGTCAGGTCGGTCATGTTCTCAAGCAAAACGTCACAAAACAGAGGCTGATACAAAGCACCGGACATGTGAATTCTGTCATTTATAAAAATGCTCCTGTATTTGTGAAAAGTTCACATGCCCGTGTTAGATCATCTCTACATAGGTGGCATGCAATAAAGAATTAAAGCGGATGTACATTACAAGTGTCACTTACTTGTTTAGGGACCTTAGGCATTCCAAACAAGGAGCTTGATTAAGGATGTCATTATCCATCCCACCGGACTTTTCATCATTTCAGCCAGTGTATACGAGCTACTGGTAGTGTGTTATAGTCCGTCAAGATAATGTTCAATTTAGATTTACTTGATAAAGGGAGATTGGGCCTAGTGCACTTTCGAATGTAACATTAGCACTTTTAGCATCTCCTCCAAGAGATAAGATCCCTCAGGCAATCAGATACAGAGAGCCATGAAACGATCCACTCTCTCAGATTCATTTTTAGTTAAGGTGTTGCTAAATCTAGGCTATGTATCACTACGCACAGTTTTCTAGTTTCTGCAACTGCTTGTATTTCTGCAAATTTCAAACATGGCATGAGATTTTCCCTTCCAAACTATAGATATTTTGTATGTTTTTCCCACATTATTTGCAGGGTTCAATATCAAATTAAACCTAAACAAATTTACATGTATCAGGGATATTTAAAAAGGTACTTGGAAGAGCCTTAACTTTTGAACATTTCTAGTACATATCAAGTCATTTTAGTTTTTTTAAGTTTATGACTTTTTTCAGAAATGAGGAGCCAGATGTGTTAATAGATTGATAGCATAAGCAGACTGGAGGAAAAAGAAAGTAAGAGACAAAGTGTAAGGTATGGCATTAAATGCTGGGCTGAAATGAATGAAAATCAGGTCAAAACAAAATGGCTCAATTCAGATCTGCACAAGAAATACATGTTTAAGGACTGAAATGGAAACTGTCACAGACCAAATATTGATTTTTTTAATTGAACAATATCATTTGGCACAAAGAGCAAATAAATAATTAAAACAAGATTAAACAATTAATCCATAATCTGACTGCCCTATAATTGAGAGTTTTATATTTTACTTAGTCCTTCCAGAGTGGATACAATTTTACTCTGCCTTTTCTCATTTGTCCTCTACCAGAGATTTTCTTCAGGTCACTGCTGAATGTTCATATGCACTGTACAATTCTAAAACAAAAGTTGTTAAACTGAAGCACACAAGCCAATCACCCATTTTCATAAAAAACAAAAAAGTTGCATTGGAACACAGACACGCCCATTGATTTCTATATCATCCGTAGCTGCTTTTGTGATACAACAGACCCACAGAGTATTTGCTACACAGACCACATGGCCTGCAAACTAACAGATTTATTAGCTTGAGCTCTTCAGGACAAAACTTTGCTGGGCTATGTCGTAATACTGCGAGTGAACGGTAAAGTTCTTTCCAAGGCTTTTCCATGTTATAATAAAATTCCTGTCTATATTTACGTGCATTGCAATTTATCCTCTTTTTATATTTTTCCCTAAAGAAACATAGCTAGGGTTACTGAATGAAAACATACACAAATTTTTGTTCATTATAAAATTGATTTCAAAAGTTTTGTACAAGTGGCCACAAGTATAAATTAACATAAGTAATCTCCCAGTTTAAAGGATTTAAGAGAATTTTGCCCATATTAAACATTTTTATGTATTTTAATTTAAAACATATGATTAAATCAGTAAACTTAAACCACATTCCAACCCTATCCATTTCTATAGCTGCTGACCCTTATGCTAAATAATTTCATTCTTATTCAAGGAAGTGGTACAATACGGATGACAATGAATATTTTAGACACATTTCCAGGCATTCTGAAATCTGTTTTGACATTGTCACATAACTGCATGCAAGATTTAGGGAAAGACCCTAAAACTTGCAGTATCTGTTTCTTCTTCTTGTTTTGTTTTGTTTTGAAACATATACTTAACCGGACCATAAAACTGCTGCGACCATTAAAAGAGATAACAGAGTTGAGTGTGCTGTCAAAACTACAACAATAAAAGCCAGGTTATTCTTATACAGGAGTCAAAAATACTTTCATATTTATGAACAATCTATTTTCAGTTAAGTCCAAGTAGTGTGCGTGTGTATGTGTAGATGTCATGCGTTCAACATTTGGAAGATAATTGCCACCCAGTCTGAAAGACAAACGTCAAAGATTTCAGCTTCTACAATAAGCATCTTCACCTAGCAGAGATCAAATTCTACTCCAACCAGTTTGGCACCTGTGGTAATCTTTGTGTTTCATGGTGACATTCTACCGTGAGCATCAAAGTTTTACAGCAATGAAAGAGAGAAAAAAGTCAGACATTGGTTTACCTGACACCGGGGCACAAATAAAGACCCTAAACTCCCAGCCTCTAATAAAAAGGGCGGTGCTTTGTTCTCAAAAGCATTCACGACCAGCCTCCTCCTTTCTCTGGCCCTAAAACGGATGGAGAACTGTGGAGAAAAATAAGAGAGATGAAAGGCCTCTATTTCTATATCGTTAAATTACAGCAGCCCGAGCGTATCGTTGGGTTGTCATCTAATGGAGCAGTTTGTTGAGTGGAGCGGGACCCGAATTCACGTTGACACCTGATTTGTCATGGATAAAAATCTAGTGTTATCTGATTCAGTTTTAAGAACTTGGCTAAAGAGGATTTTGGTCGTATCTTTTTTGATCCTTCCTCACTTATAGAACTATACTTCACCGTAGTTCGGGAAGCAATGACAGATGATGACATGTGAAAGTTCTTCCCTAACAAACCTGATTATCTACTTTTCTCCCAAGGAATTCCTTTGATGTTGCAACATATGGAGGGTAGCTAGCAAAGGTTAAACACATGAAGAAAATTCTTGACATATTTGTGACTAAAAAAGACAATTGGATGCAAAATTTTGTACCAAGGTCACCAAGACTGGAAACACAATGGAATGACTATATGCAACTATAGTTGGCATTTAAGAAAATGAAATTTTCTATTTTTTTGAAATATTTTATTTATTTATTTTTACTGGGGACCAGCCCTGTAAATGGTATATGCCCTAAAGGGGAATCAAAACGGTGACCTTTTACTCTGTAGGACAGTGCCCAACCAACTGAGCCACCTGGATCAGGGCAAAGCTTCCTGGTTCTCTATCAGTGACAACAAAGCAAGAAGTAGCTCAGCTCCTCTGCCTTCATTTGTCAAATCAATGAGTTCAATAGGTGCAAATCCTCTGCTTGCAGAGTAGTAGAGGTGTGGGGATCTAGGCTGCATCAAAACTACACACCAGCAGATCTAGCAAAGGCCCTCTCAATGCTGTAATTGATGGACCAATGCCTCTCAGTGCCGCCTGCATAATGATGCTATAAAATACATATGGCGGATCCTAATTTAGAGCTATCTGGCTTAGTGAGTTTAGGTAGGGCTAACAAACACATTTAGTAAGAGCACCTGTCAATTTATTTAAGACCAAAGTACTGTGCCAGCTTTAAAACATTTTCATATAGAATATATGACGTGAGCTTTTAATTCACCCATGAGGTAACCTGACCACAGATGACAAAACCTAGACCCAGAGTGGCAAGGTTAGGAGCCGAGGAGAAGACAGGACACCTTTCACTGTTCCTCTCCAATTTCATTTCCACGTGGTTTTAGCAGTGATTTGGGATTTCTTTCTTAATATTTAGCTCCTTATAAAAACTATACCTTCCCCTCTGCCCAACTGGGGCAACTATTTTTTTTTTTTCACATTTTTATCTGAAGTTCCTTTGTTCCCTCCCTGGAGGCCAGATCTGGCACCACCCTGGAAGCCAGGACTGGAGTTGTGGTCCAGCCCCGAGTCCCTCACGGAGCACCATCTCTGCACTCAGAGGGTGTGGGTAATGGCCCTACTTCAGAGGGCTGTTGTAAGGATAAAAAGAACACCTCACAGGGAGAGTGTAGAAGGCTCGAACAAATATGGCTCCTCACACTGACATGCAGAACTTTTATATCATTAGAATCTTACTTGTCAAGAGGTTTAGTTGCTTTGTTTGTCAATAGCCTGCACGACCAGGAGGATTGTATGCTCTGAGATAGTCTGTGTTGTGCGCATCTTCAGTACCACCCAGCTGTCCAACAAGCTGTTCGTGCACAGGAGGTGAGTGAAGGAGTAACAGGTGAACAGATGCATGAATGGACATTCTCAGTCTTGATTCCCACCCCGTGACGTCACTCCGGAAGACACTCACTGCACATTAGTTAGCGTACTTGTTTTAGAAGGAGTGCTGCAGAGATGAACTGTGTTACAATCCACATTGTAACAGTGGAAATTGTAATGGTAGAAAATTTTACACCCTTCCCACCATTCTGTTGACATTGTTCCCGTAAGTGCAAACCCTGACTAATATGTGGCTTACAGATGAACAGCATGTTTGTATAAGAATCCCAAGAATTAGTTTCAAAAGATACAGGCCCTGACTTTCAGGCATCCCAGCTCTGGGAGATCTGCTGACCTCCACCTGCAGACCCAGGATGACGTGAACCCGGGATGACTAAACCAGGATGATGCACACCGGACCGTCACTTGCCTTATCGGGATGGACTGTGCTCGTTGGCACACAAAGAACTTTTCAACGTCTGCCCCTTGATCTCTTTGTTCTGTTCCCCTCTCCCCACTTATAAAACCTCTGCCTCCAAAGAGGTGGAGATGGCTTTGTGACACACGGCCCCCATCTTCTAGATGGCCAGCATCTGTAAATAAACCACTTTTCTTTACAGCAGCATCTGTCTCTTGAGTATTTGCTTTCATAGTGGCAGGTGGCCAGACCTGCTTTTGGTTACAATATGACCCGGATAAAAATGCTTCCCATGGCGAGCAATAGGGTACACGAATACCTGAGAAGCTCTGAGATATTCTGAACCAAATGCCAAGTATATACCTAACTCTCACTTCACACTCTATTTCCCCACAAACGAACTGCTGAACCAATTAAAAATATCAGCAGACATAATTCCCTAAATAAAAAATTAAACCAGGTTTTTCCTGGCCAACAATATCTACTTTTATTTACCTTATAAGTAAAAAGTCTTAAGTTCAACATTGCTAATTTGCAATGCACATTTATGCTCATTTCAATTTTATCTTGTCTTTATTTTACCAAAGAGAGAGAGAGTAATAGCCAGGTTTTAATATGGGAGAGAAACAATGGAAAGAAATATTTTTCTCTTAAGCTGTGTATGTGATGTTTTCCCTCCAACCTACTGCGTGCTCTGTATGAAGTCCCCTTACAGTTGCTCTTCAGGAGATTCCTACCAGCATTTGGTCAGTTTGGCTTTGTGGTCCCTTCTGTTACGGGATGTCCTGCTCATCAACTCACGGCAAAAGAACTATAAAAACCAACCAATGAACAAACAGAAAACACCTCCAAAATCCAAACCAGAACAACAACAACAAAACAGCAGTAGCGACAACTAGTAATGATAATGTCATACCCTCCAAAGGCCAGCAGAGAGGATTTTTGGATTATCCACTGTTTGGGATAATCTTCACTCCTGATCTCCTCCGTTATTAGCGTGCATAATTGAGAATTCCCTGCATGTAACCTGACTTCTCTGCAAAAGAGCCATAAAACACTCTGGCCCTTAGAGCAGTTTCAGTGAATGAAATTAATTAAGAAAAAGAATTTGAGGTCCTGGGATGGGAATCATGGCAAAGCACTTCTAAATTATAGCGTCGTGACTGGGTATTGGAGTCAATTCTTTGATCTCCTTTCTCGTTAACAAGATGATATGATATTTTAAAGGCAATCATTCCATTTTGCAGGTCTGCTGACATCACAAACCATCCGACACAGTATGGAAATAAGATACCCACTTCTCTCTGCTTCCTCTTACTGAATTCATGCCGTGACCTTGCAGTTATTAAATGTAGGCCAGCTTGACCTCTCAGACCCCAGGCAGCCTCTTTTTTTTAAGTGATTTCTTACTCCCCAAGATTTCTACTAAAATTTGATGCTTAAAGATCACTTAATGGAGGCAACCAATTTATCCCTGTCCCTTGGGTGGTCCCGCAGGGCTGTCTTTGCTGTTTTAATACAATTACAAAATGCTTCCAGGCTCTGTGAACTTGGTTATACAAGAGGGTTATGGCAACAGAGACTGTTTTCTTTGGGAAATCGTTACAAAGTGCTGACCTTCTGAAAGCATACGGCATTCTGAAGAGCCTGCAAGCCCAGATGCTCCACACTGAGAGGCAGCGGCCAAATTCTAGAACCAGAGGCGGGAGTTGAAGTGCAGGATGCACTGAACCAAGGCAAGAAGGAAGAGAACTTTCTTTCAGGAACACTTATTTCCTGTCCTGTAGCCTGGATTCAAACAACAGTTCTTTGTTGACGCCCCAGCGTGTTCGGGAGAAGCTGACCTCGGAAGGGCTTTGGGTCTCGCACGCGGAGCCCAGTCGGAGCAAGCCCAGGCTGATTTCGGAGGACCGCAGTGAGACGCAGGAGCGCCTCTGATGGGCAGCCGCCCTCCTGTTAAGTATCGAGAGCCTGCTGCAAACACGTAAGGTGACCGTCCAGGCAAGGTGACAGATAAATAAGGGGGAAAGCATCAATTCCAGCCTCAGGTTTTGTCCCTGTTCTTTACAGGGCATGGCTGGAAGCCACAGCTTGTTTACAGAAACAGGCATTTCCAAACCCAGCAGGCAGATGTGAGGAAGGGCATTCCCTGGGGGCTGGGAGGGGCCGGAAGCGGGAAGGTCACGCAAGCCTCCCTCCACCCACGGAAGCCAGCGCTGTGGCCGCGGCTGTCACCCCATCCTCCCCGAGGGCAGGGCCAAGCATTATGGGATGCACTGGACACTCTTCAAACCCACGGGGACTTCCCATTTCCATTCAGGTTTTTGAGTCTGCTCTGCTGTGTGATGAGGGCACAGACATGAAGAAGACCACAGACTGCTCCTTGAGACCTGGGGGTTCATAACGCACCCTTACAGAAGCAAGAGGCCAGGGCAATGCAGCAAGCAACAGCCTTAAGGCTAGACCGGCAACATTCCTAGCACAGAGATTTTGTTGCACGGAGATTTTACTAGAAGTTTAAAATGCAGTCACAGTAGTTGAATAAGCAGTTATGTGTAATCATTAGGACTAGAACTTCATCCTCTTATTGTTCCATGAGTTTAACTATTTCCTTATTAATGGACATTTGCATTCATTTCTTTCTTGTATTTTTTATTGACTTAGATTTTATTGTATATGACATGAACTGCATAACCTTTGAGTATTTCTCTTGCATGGAGCGTCTGGAGGGCAGATCCCTAGGAGAGAAGTTAAGGAGACCGCCTTGTCAGGCACTGTTCTAAGTGTTCCTGTGTGCGGGGTATTATTCCCACTCCGTTCTAATAACAGTTCTACACAGAAACCACCATCAGACTCCCCGTTTTTATAGATACAGATGCTAAGGCATACCAAATTTAAAAAAAACTGGCTGAGGTTTACACTGCTATGAAATGGCAGAGCCTGGATATCATAGAGCAAAAAGAATGTCAAGTTCCGGTTGAGAAAAGCAGGTTTCAGTCGCTGGCGCTTTTCTTGCTGCCTGCGACCTCACTGGCTGGTCGTCGACACTCTGATCCAGAGGCCTGGCTGAAGGGAGGCTGCTTCTGCTTGCCTTAGGGAGACTTTTGGATTTTCAAACAGCTCTTAAAATGAGTAAGTAAAAGTTTACAAACAGTACTTCCTAAGGTCAATATTATGAAATGAAAAATCACACAACTAGATGTCACGTGTCTTTTCTTATGTTTTTCTGGGCTTTAAACAAGTGCCCAGTGTGTTCCCCAGGCACCTGTGCACAAGCACACTGTCAGTCAGCCGGATGTCGCCTTGCAGTGGCACAGGTCGTCCCTGCTGCTGTGCTGTCTGCGCAGGGTTCGTGCTGACGAGACGTGGTCAGAGGACTGAATCCCCTGCTATTCAAGTAAGCACTCACTAGCACAGTCTCAGTGTCAGATTGTTTTTTATGCTCAGTATGTGTTAATTTTTTAAATTGATTTTTAGAGACAGGCAGGGAGAAAGAGAGAAAAGAGAAATATCAATTTGTTGTTACACTTACTTATGCATTCATGAGTTGATTTTTAATGTGCCCTGACCAGGGATCGAACCCACAACCTTGGCATATGGGCAATGATGCTCTAACCAACTGACCTGGCCAGGGCAATTTGATGTCAGATTTTTTTTAAAAAGATTTTATTTGTTATCTTTAGAGGGGAAGAGAAGGAGAGAGGGAGAGAAATATCAATGTGTGGTTGCCTCCTGTGTGTCCCCTGCTGGGAACTGGCCTGCAACCTAGGCATGTGCCCTGACTGGGAATCGAACCACGATCCTTTGGTTCGAAAGCCCATGCTCAATCCACTGAGCTACACCAGCCAGGGCTGATGTCAGATTTTTAATGACTGATACTATATACATGAATTCAAATACACAAAGCAATGTCAAACATTTTTCAGTAACTAAATAGTGCATTCCTATTCCTTCTGAGCAGCCAGGTTCACCTGTCCCATTAAGGAGAAAGGAAATTGAGCCACAGCCTCTTCAGAGCTCAGGTAATCTCATCTGTCACTAGAACACAAGCAACTGTGTTAGTTGCTACCTTAGTGATTTGATCTCATGATTTAGTTTTAGAATCAGGCAGACACGGATTTGAACCTACCTTGGCTATGCAGTAGCTTTGTAATTAATCTTTCTGGCTCTCAATTTATTCATCTAAAAGATAAGAATACTAAATCCACATGAATTATTGGGACTTAGAATTAAAAATAGGACTAAATAATAGGAATAAATGTTTAACATAGTGTGTAACATCATCATTAGTCAAGATGTCATCCTTAAGTTGTCAGCATGACCTTTTAATTACTCTTTTATTTTATTCTGATCAAAATTAGCAAATCTATTAAAATGGAGTATAAGCCTGCCTATTTTCCTGAAACAGAATATGAAAAGCCTGAAGTACCAGGGTGCCCAGTGGATAATGCTAATAATACATTCCCCAGTTTTTACCTAGAACATTCAGTTCACTACTCCTTTTTAGAAAAGTAGAAAATAGTAGCAGAAAGTCATTGGCAATGCATTATTGTAAATACAGTCTCCTGCATTGTACTTACACTATTTGGATCTCAGTTGAGTCACAAGCCTGAAATTTAAAGCCTAACAAATTTCCTAGGAGTTTGCATTTATTTAGTGAACACTCAGTGTTGTGCCAAGTCGGTCACCTTCTGGAGCAATTCAACTCGTATAAGGGAGGACATCTCACAGAGCAAGTTACCTCCTGGAAGTGATTGGCTAGTACTCAGGGCACACACTTACAGTGGTCTACCGGTATTATTGTAAAGGCTACTTAATATTCACATTTTCATATGACGCAAATCGTATCATCAGCACTCCAGAGGGATATAGCTTGGTTTATGCCCAGAGGGAGGAAGAATAAGCAGGCAAGTTTTAAGATGTTACTCCCAGATGTAATCCATGCCGATTTCTAAAGAGCTCCAATAAACAGAAAAACACAGACACGCACACGCACATCTATTTCTAACATAATTTAAGAAATAAGATCTATAGTGATTGGATAAAACAACTGAAAATGAGTGGAAAAGCTATGCTTTATGGGTTTTTTTTTTCTTGTTTGGGGTTTTTGGATTTGCCTTTGCAAATTTCCACAATAAAATGCACACCATTAACAAAAAGTGGATCAAATTATTATTAGCCATAATTCTAAATTAAAAGATAATGATCTTGTTATGGACATTAGCCATAAAAGGATTTGGATCTTTTTCTTTCTGCCACCTTCTAGAATTGCATTTGTATAAGTAGAGGAAATCCAATTAGGCAGCATTTTGTTAGTATGCCTGTTTCCCAAAATTGTCTCTCTACTAAACTTTGTACTTTGGTTTTAGTGGGATAAGTGTTTGCAACATTAAACTGACAAATGAAAGTATGGAGTGAATAATAATTTTGTGACTGAGGATACAATGTTAAAAATAGCAAGAGTATAAAATATCTTAGCACTAGAAAAAATGTTATGCGATGGCAAACAGACATAGAACTGAGCTTATCAAAAATGTACTCCCCTTGGTTTTGTTGATGATTTCTTGTGGCCCCTCTTTAATTAGTTACATTTCCTTCAACAAGTGTTCCTGAGCACCTCGTACGTACAATCACTGTCACATGCAGGAAATACAGGCTAATTATAAACCGGTCTCTTTCCTCCCTAAGTAGCAATATCCAATGTAAAATAAAATGCAATTCTGCATGTTGAGGTCTACAATGAAGGTATAGACAGGGGCCAGTGGTGCCCCCAAGAGGCCTCTTGGTCCTGCTAGGGAAGCGGAGGGGAGACCCCACAAGCATAATGCTTAACCTGTGATTTTTAAGAATGAGCCAGAGGTAGGTGTTGAGAGTTAGAGTCAGAACTGTACTGTTCCAAACCACTGTTCAGAGCCCGGGCTAAGGATCCACAAACCTGGCTTCAGCTCTTGGCTCTGATATACTTCCTGGCTGGACGATGTCTTTCCATCTTTGCGCTGTTGTCACTCATTCTTCCAAAGTAACATTCTTTGTAATCCTGGTTTCAATAATCGTGTACTTACAAATGACTTACAAATCTACATCTCCAACCAAGATCCTTTTGTTGCGCCCCACACCATAAATCCAACTACTCATTACACACTGCCACTAAAATATCCCTTAGGCAATTTAAGATTAATATGTCCCAAACTAAACTTATCATCATGCCTGGTAACATGATTATTTTTCTTCCCTTTCCTTTTCTTTTCTTCTTTTTGTCCCTCACTTGGTGAAAGAGTCTACCCTACAATTAATCACTCAAGCAGGAGACCTGAGAACATTCCAGTAGTTTTCCTTCTTCATCTCTTACCACAGAGCCTTTCTCTGGGTTCTAATCTACATTCATTTGCCCAACACATGTACTCTTCTTTCTCAACACTTAAACCAGAGCAGAGATTTTATTCGATTGGGGTCAGAGGGTGGGTAGGAGACACAGGAGTGGACCATTTCAATATCTTCCCATATTCCTCTACGTTTTTTTAATTCTCACATTTTCTTTGTTACCTTGTGTGGGTGTGGACAACAGCCTCCAAGTCTTCTGCCTCTGGTGTACCCTCGACTCCAGTATCTTCTCTTCACTGCTTCCAGAGTTACTTTTCGAGAATGCCAGTTTTATCACGTCACTCTGCGGCTCGCAATCCTTCCTATGCCCTCGCAGGTGAAACCCCTTTCCAAGGCCTGATGTAACTTTGCCCCGACCTCTTCACCAGCTTCATCTCGTTATTCCTTTCCCACTAGACATCTTGGCTCCTGCAAGGTAGCATTACTTGCATGTCTCTAAATGTACCAGTCTCTGCACTCTTGGCCATTTTATTTTACTTTATTTTGTTTATTTTATTTTTTACTTGGATCTACAACTTGCCATTTATTAACCATACTGACCTGGCTTGACCAGCAAGTGTCAGAGATGAGGAACAGAACCGCGGTTCCCCAGAAGTCATCACCAAAGGGTCCCCTACTTACATTCTTATGTCAAACCGAAGACCTTCCTGTCTCTCTCTTTTTTTACATTTTTCAATTACAGTTGACATTTAATGTTACGTTAGTTCCTGGTGTACAGCACAGTGGTTAGATATTTATATAAATTATGAAGTGATCA
>PVKM010037651.1:0-14382 GCA_004027735.1 Carollia perspicillata | reverse complement strand
GCAGTATATTACCCAGATGTGGAGGCTGAGGCTCAGAGAGGGTGGGGGACTTACGAAGGATGCAGAGCTAAAGTGATGTGGTATCCAGACTCGAGCCTGCATCTCCTGAGTGTGGACTCAGGCCAGCCTCACCTTCTGCTTACTGTGGTCATGATGCCACTCTTGCCTCAGGGATAGATTAACCTCGTAGGAACACCCGTGTCTTTTCCCTGAGGACTCCGTACTTTTAGGGAAATGACTTGCCTCCTTCTGAGATCACTTGTGCCGGGCTGCTCTTCTCTCTGCAGAAGAGGGTATTGGGTCAGGTTTTTGGCAGGATACAGATGGCACACTTGAAGAGAATTTGATAAAGGGACCAGGAGCAACTGCATAGTTTGGGTGGGGTGGTACACATTGAAAATATGGGGCTCTTGTTAAAGCATTAAGAATTTCAAGAGTGTGGAGTTCTAAGCACAGGTCCCTGTGTGAGTGCACAAGCCACCCTCCTTATGAAGGCTGGGTGGGGCCTTCATAAAGAGCCCCAGCTCTTACAAAGAAAGAGACTGTTTGCAAAGTGTGGGTGGGGTTTAGGAAAACTAATAAGACATGTTGCAGTGCCCTGGGAGGGTAGGAGAAGTGGAAGCTATTGTTCCTTTTGGGACTGAAGGAGTAAAGAGAAGGAAAAAACTCCTAGAACCAGGACAGAGTAGCTGTGTTGAAGAAACCACTAACCTTTCCAAGATTTTCTCCCTCTAGTTCCCTATATGGACACTTCTCAAAAATGGCCATCACAGCACCACCAAGGGAAGACCCTCAGAATCCCCTTTTTCTCTTAAAAATGTATTAGAAATGTGTAACACAAACCGTAGAAGAATGAATTTGTTTTGATGAAAAAACAATTTCCTCAAGCCCCCATTTTTCAAATATTCAATCAAAGTGACAGATTGCTGGGCCCCTCCTTGTGCTGGGGCTTTGGCAGAACCCCAGAAACCCTTGCTGGAGAGCTGAGGTTTACCTCTTGATGAGTCTTCCTGCCTTCCCATCTCCGTGGCAGACTGGAAAGAGGTGAGGTGTTGAAATCGAGCTGATCTGGGTTCCAGAGCCTTCCCTCCCCCTGGATCATTTACTTTGCTGGTCCTCAGTTTCCTCATGGGTCAGGATGACACTTGCCTTGTGGAATTGCCATTTATTAAAACAGACACTGACTGATTGCCAGTGTTTCCTGGGTGCTGAGTGTGACTCATCTCCGCATCTCCCCAGCACATTTCACCCAGTAGGTCCTCAACAATGTTTTTTTGCTTGACTTGTATTCCCAGGGAAAGCTGTGGTTAAGTAGTATCCTCCCAGGACAAAAGGTTGTGTCAGGCACTCAGGGATGCCTGTTGAAGCTTGGCTGGTCCCTGGCTAGAGTTTTTGACTCTTGGCCTCTCATTTTACCCTTTGCTTCTGAGAAACAGGTCATTCACTGAGCTTTAGAGAAAACTTTAGAAAGACCTTTTCCCAATGCTCAATGCTATGGCCTTTTTGGTTTCAGGATTCTGAAACCCAAGGCTGTCTAGTAATACTCATTAGCTAAGAGCTTGGCTACAGATCTCGGGCTGGGGCCACTGGGCAGGGATGTGAACACCTGGAAGGTGGGTTTCAGAGGATTCATTGCAGCAGTCGCATGGCCCGATTGCTCCAAGCCCATTATTCATTTTGCATAATTGTTGACCTTTCTGTCTGCACTCTCCATGGAGAATTTCAAGCCATTTTCCAGAGCACAGATGAATATCTGAAGCGCACAGTGGTGCAGCAGACTGTCAGCATCAGCCTTGTATTCCCCTGTGGCAGCAGAATGAGGGAGGTGGGAGAGGCCTCCTGACAGGGGAAACTCCAGCTGGAAGGAGGAGCTGCAGGAGTCAGGCAGTTTCAGGGGAATAGACAAAGGAAGCCCACTTGTGCTGTCACTTGTGGATATTGTCTATATCCTTCTACAAGTCAGGTGTCACCATGACATCCCCTGATGACTAGATGTACAAAGACCTTCATAATTGGATTCCATCTTTCCTTTCCAGCCACATCACTTTGTGCTTAGCTTGGAAACTCATATGCAAGCCACAAGAGACTCTTGGTGATACACCAGAAAAGCTACACATCGTCATGCCAATTGGCCTATTGACATGTGACTTGTCCCTCCTAGAATGTGTCTTGCCTGCTAAACTTCTTTACTGACTCACTTTGGATGACTTAGTCTCCTTCCCATAGTACCCTCTCCTATCACCCATATTGCATTGTATTGTATATGCTCACATCTCTATCTAATATTAATTTTTCTATTTCCAGTGCCTGGTACTTAATAGGCATTCTGGAAATGCTTAAAAAAATGAGTGAGGAAATGAGTGAATTTTTTTAATCTTAGATGCTACAGACCTACATTATATCTGTTAGAACTCATTATGTGGTGAGAAACTCAAAGTAGTTTAAGCAAACAATGAGTTTCTTGGTATGTAAATGAAAAACCTGAGAAAAGCTGGCTTTAGAAGGGGCTTGACTCAGGTTTCAAACAACATAGCTGGCAGACATCTGTCAGTCCTGCTTCCTGTAGACGTTGCTTTCATCCACAGCCTGGCACCTGTCAGAGTATTGATTGAGGTGGCTGGAGCAGACACTCTCATTCTACTAAGGCCAGAGGAAGAGAGAGTGTTTCTGTTCCCCAGAAGCCCCAGCCGAAGTCTCAATGGCTCTGACTGGGTTATGTGCTAATCCCTGAGCTAATCCCTGTGGTCAAGGGGCTGGAGGACGCAAACTGGCTAAGATCAATCGGGATTTACCTTTGTCCATCCCTTTCCGTAAAGTAATGACAGAGAGTGAGAGAAGAGGTGAATTCCCCATAGGGAAATCAAAGTAATATTGCTCCAGGAAAGGAATATGGATGCTGGCCAGTCCAACAATCAATTTTCACTCTATATATCCAGTCCTGTAGGCTTAATTCAAGAGAAAAATAAACAAGCAAAACCTTTTCTAAAAGTTTAGCAGCCAGATCCAAATTTTTTGAACTAAATTCAAACCCTAAAGCAAAATGTATAGTCAAGACTTAGGCTCTAGAGTTAAAAAGTCCCAGTGAAGACTCCATTTCATAAATCACACAGTTGGGTGTGTGATTGTTAAATATTATTTTTATTACAGTAGATATCAGATGTGTCATTCTTTCCTTTAGTCAAGGTGTATTTTCTCTTGCAGTAGTTCACACTTTTATGACTTGGGTCCATGACTAGAGAATTTTACATTTCCAAACATACATCTGTGCTCCAAATTGATGACCGGGGTTTTATCTTTTTCTTTTTCTACATCAAGTATCACCAGTTAAGAAGGAAAATAAATCAGAGTAACATGAAGAAATCTTTATCTTTTTAGTGGTAGTATGAGAATTCCTTTCTGGAGAAAGATGAGTAATGTCAAAAAGAAGGGCTGGTGAGCATGTTCTGAGGTAGAGACGAGTTGTAATGGGCACAGTTCCCAACACCCAGAAGAAGGAAGGACTTTTATGATACAGGTAGGAGAGGGAGGATCAGCCAGGCAGAGTTAGTGGAAGAAGACAAAGACCTGAGAAAGAGAGAAGAATTTCTTGAATGGGGATTTTATTCTTTACCATGATTTTTATTTTGCATGGAGTATAGGATTAGTGATGTGGTATTCCTTCTTCGTATCTCCTAGGAAGTCTTTAGTAAAACCAATATTGTCCATAATGCTTGGGTAGAAAAATGTAGGAGAAATCCCAAGAAGGGGTGATGACTTCTTCAAGGATGATGTGAACTTCTTCTGTAGGTATATATGATGACGAAATTATGTGTGGTTTGGAGTCAACGGAGTGCTGAGAGAAAAATGATCTGTCAAAGTCACTAAGAATTATTTGTCAGGGGAAAAACTCTTTGCTACAAACATTTTGGAGGGCATTTTGGCAATATGTAAAAGCCTTAAAAATATTCGCACCTGATGATAAAAACTGGAATAATGGTAATCCCTAGGAAGGTTATTGCCTGGGAAGGGGGCTTAAAGAAGCCATCTGAGATGTTGAGAAAGTTTGACATCTTGATCCAGATGGTTTAAAGGTTGTGCATATGTAAAAAAAAAATCTGTTTGTACACTTGAGACGATTCACTATATATATATGTCAAAAATATTTTAATTAGAAAAATATATTTGGAATATTTGAACCAATAAAGATGCAGATATTTAAAAAAAAGGTTAAGGGCAGATAGGACCACCTACCCATACACCGAATTCAACATCTGTAACCATTTGTATAGGGTTCATAGCATACCCAAAAGAGAGGGTAAAATCTTGGAGCAAGTCTTCCCAAGGTGGACTATTTAAACTTTAGAGATCTTTGTTTCATAAGCCCAGTAAAACCATTAGGGCCTGCTGGCCCAGTACACCATAGAAGGACAGGGCATGCAGAGGGCAGGAACTCCCTTCCTCACCAATGTTTAAGTACCAAAGACATTAGACAGGATCTTTGTCCTCCTCGTAGTTCTTTTACTGTTTCCAGGATAGCCAGAAAAAAGGGAAAATAAATAAAATTCCTTTTATAAAAGATACCTCTGCTTTTGCTCTTGATTAATCCCTAATAATCTAGGATTAAAATTGTCTGTTGGTTAAAAAACAAAAACAAACATCTTTCATAAGAGTTTTGAAATTTAAATTCAACTCAATGGGATTATTCAACATATTGGAGTATTTTGAAAAATCTCTCCAGGTAACTGGACTTTACAGATAGCTACATCTTTCCATCCACTTGCAACTTAATTCATCTGCAAGTTTGAGAGAAGTCAGTTTTTAATCCTGAGTATTAAAGACAGACCATGTTACCCTGTTCTGAATCCATTGCCAATAATGAGTTTTCACTTTCCCCCAGGAGACAGAAGTGCGTTTGGTTCTTCTTGGATTCACTGTCCATTTGTTGGCTTCATTTTCTTTAAATGCCTTCAAGATGTCCCAGCTTTAGTCAGCTTTGCACAGAGCTGTAGGCTTAGAAAGCAGCTTTCCCTTGGCTCTCCCTCCAGGTGGGGGATGAAGCAGCTTCTACCTGTGGATTTGGGGATGAGGCTTAAATCTTCTCACAGGCCAGTTAAAAGTCACATTAAGAGAAAACTGCTCCAGCAGCCTTATTTGTGTTCACTGCAAAGAGATTTCATTTCATTAAACTCTAGACTTGACTCTTTCTCAGCAAGGTCGGGAAAATGTTACCTGCAGCACTATTCCTCAACTCCACTAATGGCGCCAGTGTTTGATTTATGGCAGCTGAGCCTTTGTGAACCTCGAAAGGGCCTTGCTGAGGAATGCTGACTTCCTCTGAAATTAAGGGGTGCAGACAAAAAGCTGGATGTGAGTTTGTGCGTGAGCAATGGAAACCTCCATTCATCATTTGAACTGGGGCTGGGGAGGCTGCTCTTTAAAAGACCAAGGAAGTTTTAATAATTTTGTTCTCTTCTGTGTATGTATGTTTAGGCACACATATTGTATGGGTGTGTGTTAAATATCAAGCTTGAGTTTGTCTTGTTTTTTAATACATTTTATTTTTCTAAAGTAGTTTTAGATTCACAGCAAAATTGAGTGGAAGGCATAGAGATTTCCTATCTATACCCTGCCATCACACATGCATGTGGAGAATATATTTTAATAACATGTTCCTAAGTCCTAACTCCAGCTATCTCAGATAATTGGCCAAGGAAACCATGTGGACACTTGTGGGATGTGGTGTATGGTTCAGGGGACATTGGACTACAGATTTCAAGGCCATAATGCACCTCTGAGGAACCTATAATTCAGGCTTTATAGAACCCAAGCTTTATTTTGACTAAAGGACCATGCCTGGACTTAGCCTTTCCAAAATCCAGATAGATATTAATCTTCAGGGTTTGGGAACGAGGAATCAGAATTTTAGGTATTATCAGGTATATCTGAAATCATGTCATTTAAAAAATAGGTCTAATATTCCTTGTGCTGTTTATTTATTATTAAGGATATCTAGTAGTTTAAAAAATAATTATTTTAGTAGCATTATAGTCTATAGTGAATATTCAAACTCTGGAAAACACTAGTAACATAATTAATATGTAGTGTCATCACATGTAGTGTTCAAGTAATTTAGTACTTTATTTTCTATCAAAGTGAACAGTGACTTGCCAATTAAGGGCATTTTTCATCCAAAACTTTTTCTGTAAAGTTTTACCACTCACAGGACCTGTGTACTTCCCATATACAGTCATTACTATTTTTATGCAAGCATAATTCACTTTTAGCAGCTAGACAGGGACACGGATACATGCCAACAACATGGCGAACACTTGTAAGTGAGACCAACAGGTTAGATCGAGATCATTTACCCCCCGTGTATTCCTCCCCTAGTTTCTAGAAATGCCAATCTTGACTTTTGATTCCACGTGTTAGTGAATTTTTGGAGCCAGTAATGTCTCCAAGTTAGTTGTTAAATTTTAATCTCACCAGAGAATTATAATACTTTCTCCCAGTTTCCCAATTTCTCAACTGATCATTTTTGGGGGATTTGATATTCAAAAAGCATAAATTTCTTGGGTAATGCTGGGAAGGAGTTTCCACATGGACGTGCTCCCTGGGTTATAGCTGCTTTCTCCATTGTGCCTAGAGCAAAGCCTTGTAGAGTCAGTTCTATAATGTGACATATCCATTTCTAAAAAAACCACTGTTCTGTGCAAAACTACACAAGAAAACACCACAGGGCTTCTGTGGAAAAATGGGGCTAGTAATAGAACTCTTAAAAACTTCAACAGTGACACATAAAAAAAAAGAGGCAAATAAAAATGGTAGTATAGCCCTGGCCAGGTGGCTCAGTTGGTTGAAGCATTGTCCTACACACCAGAAGGTTATAGGCTCAATTTCCCATCAGGGCACATACCTAGGTTGCAGGTTCAATCCCTAGTCAAGGTGTGTACAGGAGGCTTGATTGATGTTTCTCTCTCTTGCTCTCTCCCCCTTCCTCTCTCTCTCAAATCAATAAAATGGTGGTACAATTTCATATACAGATTAAGAATGAAGACATATATAAATACTACAATAAGTATGGCTCTTTACCTAAAAAGAAAAAAAGACTTGCAGTTTGTTTCTGGAATTGGGTGTTGAAAGAGTCGCAGCCTGTGAGTTACCGGGATGTGGTAGAAGGAGTAAGGACTGAAATGGAATGGAAAGTTGTCACACCAGATGTGCATGGGTGTGGCTCGTAACACACGGTGAACTGAGGAAATGAGCAGATGTTTGAGGTGTGTATGTATTTTGTGTATTCTTCTGCTTGGTTTAGTTGGGTGACCTTTTCTGCATTCTCCTAGTATTACTCGCATACCAACTCACACATAAGCAAATGTGAAATTCATGTTATGCTCAAATTGTTCCTGATTATATCAGTCACATTGGAACAAATTTGAGTGTTCAAAACAAGCATTGTAGCAGAATTGATCATACATGTGGAATTAACTCAAGTTGCTGAACAAAAGAATGACTCTTCAGGCTCTTTTCCACGTATTTTCAAGCTACCCTTTAGGTTGGTTAGGAAGAGACACATTCCCTCAGTGGAGATATCCATCCCATGGGAGCCTGGTGGGTTTGTGCATGTATTGATACCATGTCCTTGATTTTTCCCCTTTCTTCTCAGTCTCAAACATCAGCAATATGCCAGAGACCCAAAAGAGAAGGAATATATGTTGCCAATGAAGTTCCTGCCCCTGGGGTATAATTGAAAGGGAGCCAAAAGTCCTGATTATTTAAGAAGAGCAGTTCTGCCAGCCTCATACAGTAGCTTGAATCACCATTATTGAAAAACAGGTTATAGTGTCCTGTGGTCAAAAGAGATAAGTGACTTTGAAATTGGGCACATCAGCACTGCCTATAGCATCTTATAGAAGTATCTACTGTACTCAGCAGTGAAAACAGACTTAATGGTTAGTGTTCCTCTATTTTTTATTTTTAAGTGCATTATGTATTTTATCCATTATAAACAATAATACATATCCATGAGAGAACATTTTAGAGAAGCAGATAGAAGAAACTAATAAGATTATATCCATCTCCTTTGATAGCAATCCCATGCATTTCCTTCCAGTCTAGAAACAGTAGATTTGATGGTGGAGAAGGAGTAGAAAATGGAGTTAGTCATGTAGCAACATTCCTTGCTGGTTTCTTTACTCCAACATTGTCTTCATTCATGAATGTAAGGGATAAATGAAAGAAAGCTTGGGGCAGCTTCAGAAGGACTCCTCCTGATCTCTTGGCTTCTCTTTCTGGTAGAACTTCATTGCCCATGAAAATCTAAACTTTCCATCTAGCTATGGGCTTCAGCTGGCTTTGAGCACAGTGTTGGTTTGGCAACTCAGCTACTAGATTTATCTTTTTAGCTCTTGCATTTGGCTTATGTATTTTTCTTGGCTGGTTTTGGAATTTCCCTCTTGGTTTAGGAACCTGGCTTCTATCAGCTGCCTGACTGTGGATATAGTGTATGTGTAGACTTGGTTTTGGTTTTAGAGGATGCCTTGACCTGAGTAAACTGGCCTGCACTCTAACCACCATTATGAGCTACCTAATTACTTGACTGGGCAAGCCCACCACTCCACCCCATTCTTAAGGGAGCAAGATTGGTTAATAGTACCCCCTTATCTGGGAAAGCAGGTGTTCCTTAGATACCACGGCAAAGAATCAAGGGCAGCTTCAAGATGATATACATAGTTTTCTAAGGTCAGTAGTCTTGCACAAGGACCCTTAACAGTTCCTGAAGACTTCTTCAACTTTTAGGCTTTACCTTGGCAGCTTGGCTGGGGATAAGAGGGAATAAGGCAGTGTTTGATGTACTATTTGGTGATTCCACTACCTTTGCAAGAATACACTAATTCCCATTGACCAAACCACTTTGATTCCTTTGTCTAAATCTTACTGGGATCAGATCCTTTTGCAAGACCCGAGTCACAGGACAATTCTAAATGGAATGGCCCAAATAAACTCAGCGTTCTGCTGATTCCTCTGTTACCTCAGCAGCCTCCTAGTCCCTGGGTAGTGGCTGCCACTCTCTCCCCATGATTATGCCTTGTCTATCTGCCGAATTTAGACTGGCAGCTCCAAGACCCAGGAAATCATCAAAGGCTGAGGGAGTCTGAGGTAATACCATTGTGCTACACCCAGTTAGAATGGAATGGTATCAGGGACCTTATGTAATCCTGGTGTGGTGGAAACATTGTAGGGTGTTTTGGTGAACAAACAACTACAAAAGGAACAATAATGATACTGAAGTCTTGCATTTGTGTAGGGCTTTATAGATTACAAAATATGTTCACTTTCATGATTGTATTTTATAAATACTAAAACTCTGAGAAGGAGGCAAAAGGGGGCGAGGATGCTGAGAGAGGTTAGGTGACTTGCGGGAAGATGCACAGTGAGAGGAATGGGATCCAGATTTCTGAGTCAGGTCATCTGATTCCTAGCCCAGGCTTCGTTCCATCATTGCATATTGTAGTGGAATATTCAATTATCATTTAATATCAGGTCAGAGTTATAAACTGAGGATTAAGGCAATTTCTTTCTTTTAATATGTATACTCTTCATGCAGCACAGAGAACCCTGTGGGACCCACATTACTTCTAAACTGGCTGATTCTTTCATTTTTAAATATCCCACCATTCTCCTTTCCTAAGACTCACAGAATTTTAGAAGTAGAAGGAACTGTAGATATACAGCTTTGTCATTCCAGTTTATACAGTAAATGGAAAGATTGAGGCTCAAGATATCTAAGCCAGCCTGTAAGTGGGAGGGCTGATGATTTGATGAATTCTGACCCAGCACTTTCTCCTACCTTAATCTGTGCGGGGGATAGCAGCCACCTTCACTGCTTCTTCCTCTTCTGTCTCTGCCAGTCCATCCACACTGCAGGCTTACTGGAGTTTTAAAGGGCCTGAGGCTCCTCAAGGCTCTTTCTTAGTTTAGTGTTCTGGACAAGCCGAGGTATTTGGATAAAAGCAAGGCTAGTGGTAAGGCATCATTCCCTTTATTGGATGTGCTTTGGCCTCAGTGTGACAGTGAGCACATGTGGCTACATGGTTGAGCTGGCCAAGACCTGCCTCACACATGGGCCAAGGCCTGGCCTCACCCATGTGGCTGAGTGTGATTACATGTCTGCTTTTAGTCCTGTCTTCATTCCTTTTCTCTAGGTTCCCTGCTCATGGGTCCTTGGCCCATTGCCACAGTCATCCTGGTGGGTACTTGCATGCCTGATTCTGGGCCTTCTGCTTCAGAGGTAACATGGGTCATGGAGTCCTGAATTCTTTGGATACAGAAATTATCAGTGGAAGAAAGGGCATGGAGAGGCTTTGCCATCTTTATTACTCCTCTTTAGGGATACCTCAGATAGCTCAGCTCTTAAACTTTCACAAAACTTTAGAATCAGAAGGGAAACAGCAACCAATCCTCTAAGTGCAATAGCCGATAGCATTCACTGAGCCAATGTGCTGACTGACTGACTTTCTAATGTTATTTAATTTTCTTAGAAGCCTCCTCGCTTTTCAGGTGAGGAAGCTGAACTTCAGAGGGTAAGTGACTTGTTTAAACTCTCCTTCCTTGTGAGGGTCAATGTCATGGTTTGAGTTGAAGGTCTGCATTCTCGCCACCAGAGAGTGTAGTGCATGGCAGCACTGAAACCTGTGGCAGCCGAATACTTGAAGCTGTGGAGGATGCACCGAGGGTGAAGGGCGTGGGCATGGGTACCTGGAATCAGGCTGGGGGATTGGGGCAGGAGGAGGAGAGAACTTTGAAGACTGTCATTCTCCTCCAGTCTGAATTCTTCCCCATCAAATATATTTGGCCTTTTCTCCTTTTCTTTTGGTCTATCAGATACATTTTACACAGGCAAGGGAACTTTCTCAAGAATCTGTGAGCCCAGGGTACTGTAGACATGGCCTTGTCTTTTGTTACAGTCCACAGGGTTAGCTACCCACTGTTTATACATTGTAGATTTTCCCAGGAAGGAGCCTTAGTTTATACTACTGTGATGGTGTCTTTGCAGTTGTTTTCTTTTTTCACAGCATCAGTTTGCCCCTTGCCAAAAATGGGCTCCTCTTCATTTCTTGTTCTCAGTGATCATGACCCTAGTGTGGGCTAAGACATTTCCCCAGCAGTCACGCACGCACACCCGTTCTGTTGTCATTGTGAGGTACGTGACTGTCAAGCAGCGGTGCATGGAGGGTTCAGCCAAAATGCCCCCATCAAAAGGCAAAATGACCTGCTCTGGGTGGCACGTGCCTTACAGCAACGTGCCTCACAGGCAGGATCTTTGGCAACCTGAATTTCTTGAACAGCAGGGTGAGATGAAATGGCTGCATTTACTGTGTAACTTTGGGCAAGTGTCTTAACCTCTATGAGTTCCAATTAAAATATGAATAACACATCACTAACTTCACAGAGCTGCTAAAAGGACTAAATGAGCGAAGTATGTAAAGTTGGTATTAATCAGCCTGCTACATACTAGGTACCCAATAATGAAAAGTTCCCCTCTGATCTTGCTTTCCTTGATTTCTTAATGCCCTGAAAGACTAGTAATCTTAGGAAATTCAGAATGAGTCTCGGGCTGGCTAAGCAGGTGTATCACAGACATGAAGGTTCTGTAGGCCAATCCCTTCCTGCTTTCCTCAAGAGATCTGCTCTGGGAGGGGATCCCATGGGGGAGTCTCAGGGTTCTTTGCACCTGTCCCAGCCTGTGGCTGTTAATCCACAGGGACACAGAGATGCCCTAAGGTGTGAATGGCACTAACAGTTGTATTCACCTCCTCTCCCCACAGCTGTTCCCCACCCACCCTGCCCAGCATGAGGGTGGAGAAGCTCGGACTGCTGTGGCTCAGATGAACTCAATGTCTGAGAAACCTGTCCCTTTGCTCCCGGGGGAGGAGTGGGAAACACAGCCTCATAGATGTCATCAGCAGATGATATTTATGTAAGCCCCGTATGACCCCAGTGTGGAGTAAAATTATAGAGAAGAGAGAAGACCTCCAGCCCTGTCCCCCAGGAGTAGACCCTCCTGGATAGACAATGCACAGGCACAGGTTTTGACACCCCTTTATCCTTTCACCACACACAAACATACCTCTGTACTTAGGTATTTGATCAGCCCCTCAGATCTGTTTCCCCATCACTTGTCCCTTTAAAAACACTCTAGGCTTTGGGGAAAGGGGCACTCACAGGAAGGAAGCAGCAGCTCCACCTAATGCTGGTGGGATTTGGAGCAGTGCTGAGCAGCATGTCAGCATTTTAGCAAACATGTATTGTCCCTAGATGTGCCAGAATGTCTCTCTTACATGATTTTATTTAATTCTGACCAGTGGGTGAGACAGAGTGCATTTGGTAATATGAAGGGGTTGGCTGGTGCCATACTACCTGTCAGTGTCAGTGAGCCCTGGTAACCAAATTCAGCTCTCACTCTGTCCATTCCTCTGCACAGAGCTTCACAGCTGTCACTGAAGAGGTTGCTCTGTAATCTCCAAGAAAGAAAATTGCCACTGTTTTCCCCAATCATGCATTCCCCCACCATTATTAAGATATAATTGACAAATAACATTTTTTAAGTTTATAGTATACAGTGTGCTGATTTGATATATGTATCTAGATCTCTTGGCCTTATTGTCATTGACGTAGGAGACGTATTCAAAAAATATTGCTAAGACCAAAGTCAAAGAGTTTATTGCTAATGCTTTCTTTTAGGAGTTTTATGGTTTCAGTTCTTACACTTAAATGTCTATTTCATTTGAGCATATTTTGTATGTAGAGCAAGAAAGTTGTTTAATTTCATTTTTTGCATGCACCTAAGTTTTCCTAACACCATTCATCGAAGAGATTGTCTGTACCTCATTATATATTCTTGCTTCCTGTGTTGTAAATTAACTGACCACATGAGTGTGGGTTAATTACTGGGCTCTCTGTTTTGTTCCATTGATATGTGTGTGTGTTTTTATGCTAGTACTATGCTTTTTTAATTACTATAGCCTTGTATAGCATAGTTTATAGAAGTTAGTGTGATACCTTCAATTGTTATTCTTTCTCCATATTGATTTGGCTATTTGCAGTCTTTTGTGGTACCATAGTAAAAATAGGATTATAGACTTCCAGCCAAGATGGAGGCATAGGTGAAAATACTGTGCCTCCTTGCACAATCAAGATTAAGGACAACAAAGACTTACAAACAATAACACAACCAGAACAGACAGAGAATGTAACTATGGAAGGTCGACAACCATTCAACCAGACCGATAGTGTCACTACCTGGTGACTAGCTTGCCCTGCCCTGGTAGACACCTAAGGCTCTGCCACCCATATGTAACAGGTGCCACCTGACCAAAAATGACTCAAACAGAGCAGCTCAAAGACCCAGAGCCAATACTTTTAAGCAACCAAGAGATAGCCAACCTATCAGATGCACAGTTCAAAACACTGGTGATCAGGATGCTTACAGAACTGGTCGATTTTGGTCACAAATTAGATGAACAAATGAAGACGATGCTAAGTGAAATGAAGGAAAATGCACAGGGAACCAATAGTGATGGGAAGAAAACTGGGACTCAAATCAATGGAGTGGACCAGAAGGAAGAAAGAAACAACCAAACAGAAAAGAATGAAGAAACAAGATTTCAAAAAATTGAGGAGAGGCTTAGGAACCTCCAGGACATCTTTAAAGTCTCCAACATCCACATTATAGGGGTACCAGAAGGGGAAGTGGAAGAGCAACAAGTGGAAAAGTTATTTTAACAAATAATAAATGAGAACTTCCCCAATCTAGCAAAGGAAATAGACTTCCAGGAGGTCCAGGAAGCTCAGAGAGTCCCAAAGAAGGTGGACCCAAGGAGGAACACACCAAGGCACATCATCATTACATTACCCAAGATTAAAATGAAGGAGAGAATTCTAGAAGCAGCAAGAGATAAGGGGACAGTCACCTACAAAGGAGTTCCCATCAGACTATCAGCTGATTTCTCAAAAGAGACCTTACAGGCAAGAAGGAGCTGGAAAGAAGTATTCCAAGTCATGAAAGGGGAGGACCTACATCCAAGACTGCTCTATCCAGCAGATCTTTCATTTAGAATGGAAGGGCAGATAAAGTGCTTCTCAGATAAGGTCAAGTTCAAGGAGTTCATCATCACCAAGCCCTTATTATATGAAATGTTAAAAGAACTTATCTAAGAAAAAGAAGTTAAAAGATAAGAACAGTGAAAGGACAGCAAACTCACAGTAATTAACATCCACACCAAAAACAAAAGCAGACTAAGTGGACACCTAAAACAGGTGTGGAGCCACAGAAATGGAGATCACATGGAAGGTTAGCAACAGGGGAGTGGGGGAGAAGGTACAGAGAATAAGTAGCATAGA
>PVKM010037650.1:0-14418 GCA_004027735.1 Carollia perspicillata | reverse complement strand
CAGGGTTTCACTTGAACACTCTCACAGATACCCTCTTGCACACTGTGTACACCTAAGAAGCAAGTGTAAGTTCAGGTTGTAAGCAGATGCAACTATATTAATGCCAAGGTTGGTAACAGGCTCCCTCCCCGCTTCCACAATCAGGCCACTTCTGAAGAACTGTTTCCCATCTGGAATGCTATATATATTTGTGTGTGTGTGAGAATTCACATTTATTCTTTTTTATTGCAATAACTGTATTGGGGTGACATTGATTAATACATTATATAAGTTTCAAATATACAGGTCTACAATACCTCATCTGTGTATTGCATTGTGTGCCCATCACCCAAAGTCTAGTCCGGGGTACTATATTTTGAGTAGGACTGTTATTTACTATAATATATCCCAAGAAATGTAATAGCAACCTTGAGAAACCTGGGAAGGGATGAGACTATTTCTAAAAGCAGCACTCCCCTCTAACAAATAATCTTTCCTCAACAATGAGAGGCCTGGGGCTGGGTGGGGGCTCCACCTCCCATCAACACAGAACACTGAGGAGGGTTACTTGACTTCTCTGTACATAACTGCTTCCACTGTAAAATTAGGACATCACTAGACTGTGTTGAACAGGAAGGGTCACTGGCAGATGACACGGAGTTAACCACCTCTGCTACGTAGGACACTGCCTATTTCTACTGAGCTCATAGAAAATATGAACTATCACAAGTGTGCAGAGAAGAGACAACTTTTTAAAGGAGAAATTAGACGAAATGGCTATCACCTACTACTTACCAAACTGTTATGCAAGACATTTAGTTAATATTATGTGTGAAAGAAAAGAACTAGAATCACACAGTGGCTTTCTGAGACAGTTTGAGTATAACATAAGAAATAGTAACATTCTAAAAACTAGGTCTATTCAGATATGAAAAAGCAGGATAGGATTATTGATCCAGAGTTGCCTCAGAATGTGTCCAAGCACAGGTGAAATGCCTCTTGATCAGAGAGATCACAGAAGCTATTTCTGTTTAAGATGCCTGAATTACTTAAAAACTAATACACATTTGCCTCTCCAAATACATTATAAATTCTTTTGAAGAAAGGAGTATATCCCCTTATTTGTATATATTCTTATATAAAAGTAGTGTTTAAGAAAATAAATACCTGTTAATGACTCAATTCAAGTGACAAGTATAACTTAAAATGCTTATATTTTTTAATAGCATGACAGTCTGATAAAACAGTCCATTGCTGTATTTCATTTCTTCCAATACACGTATTTTCATAGGTTAACATTTCTGAAATGGAGGTGCCCCTCAATGGTGTCATGATTTGAGGTCTTTTTCTTTACCTGTGGTTCATAAAATGATTGTACAATGACGGTGCCTTAAAGTTGAGGGAATGCTGTATTTTGTGCATCTATTATGTATCAGGTACTAGGTGCTTTACACGCAACGTCTCATTTAATTCGCCTGATACCCTTTAGGTGGGTGTTGTTATCACCAGTTTACAGGTCTAGCCGAGAGAGTTAAAGGAAAATGTCTGTCTTCAGGCAGCCAGTAGGGTGGAGGCAGAATTCAGCTGCGATTTGTCTGATTGCAAAGTTGATGACCTGTTGGGTCATCAACGTGTTCTTCTAAGAACGGTTCGGATAAAGATTTTCTTTAAGAAGGAAAAGATTTAAAGTCTCAAAGATGCTTCTCTTTATTTATTAATGCTTCTCACGCTCCTTGTATATCCCCTCTGCTGGGTAGACACTGGAGCTTCAGAGCCCGGCTGCCCTGGGAGCAGCTGCATCACTTTGGGCTGATTCCAAATTAATCCAACATTAAAACACAGTATAATGTGGAGGTGAACCTAAGACTTCAGAGCGGTGCTGAGGAAGGTTGTCTTCTCTTTAAAAAAGAAATATGATATATTTTTATCTCTTTTTGACAACATTTTAGTATAGTGGAAAATTCTTCTATGGAAAAAACATGACTCCCAACTGTTAATACTTTTATAGCTTAACAAAATAACTTTGCTACAGCTTTAAAATTTACAAATTGACAAGATTACCATTACAACAGAATTTGTAAATTAATTAGAAATGGCTTTTTAAAAATAAATATATTCATATGATAATTTTTAAACTATTAAACCCCAATATTTTGAGAAATATATGAAATGATAGTGAAGACAACAAGATTATGGAATTCTTCCATAAACTGGCTCAATACTTGCATTATATAATCTTATTTTTATAGCTATTTCAATGTCAGGACTAAAAGTAAAAAATTTTATTTATGTGTTTTCTTGTACATTTTTTTTAAAAGAATATCTTCCCTGCTCTAAGGTCATAGAACATTTTCCTCTTTTATTGTAGTATATTTGTATGATTTTCTCTTTTGTTGTTTTTTTCATATAGGTCTTAGGCCCATCTTGAATACATTTTTGTGAATCTTCAAAGATAGGAATTCAAGTTTTATTTACCTGGGTGGAGAGAATATTATCCAAACTCCATTTTATTAACTGATCTGGAACATTTTTGGTATATTAAATTTCTATTTGCCCACTTCTATATACTTTTTTGAGTTCTAATAAATATCTCAATGTGTTATTTACTACTCAATGTTATATTAAATTTCTATTTGCCCACTTCTATATACTTTTTTGAGTTCTAATAAATATCTCAATGTGTTATTTACTACATTTTTTCAATTGTATTTTGATATCTAAGACATTTGTTATTGTTTTTCAGAACTGGTTTTACTCTTCTTCTGTATGTTTTTCCCATATAAATTTTAGAGTGGATTCTCAGTTTTCATTTAAAATCCTGTTGGAAATTCTCTGATAATTGTATCAACTTTAAGTATTATTTTAAAAATTAAAATTTTACACTATTGAGATTTTACATCCATGAACATATTTCTTCATTTATTTAGATATTTTTTGGCCTAGCTTTAGAATTTTATATTTTTAGCATAAAGCCTTTCTTTGTACATGGTACTTACAAGATTTATTCTTATCACTTTATAATTTATATTTTTATTTTTGAATAGAAATATTTTTATATTTTAATTACTTGTTACTTATTAAAAATTTTTGTGCTTTGACTTTTTGTATAAGATCACTTTAGTGATCTATTTTACCATTCCTCATAATTTGTCCATTGAGTATTTGAAATTTCTCTATAGAGGATAATATCATCTTCATAGAAAAATGCTTTTATATCTTTCTCTTCAATATTTAATTTTATTGTTTCTTGTTTATATTGCAGAGTTAGGGCCATGAGTCAAATATTGTAAGACTTGCTGCCTTTCTTATTCCTTGCTGTATGAGACCCCTCTAACCCGAGATGCGGTGCTTGTGTACGTGGACACTATGACAGATGCCGAGTTTAAATATCGACTTCACCCATCACTAACTGTGTGACCTTCAGCGAGTATTTATCTCCTTGCGCCAAAACAAAAGTAATAACACTTATTTCCTGGGGTTGTTGTGAAGACTACATGAATGAATGTATGAACAGTGCTTAAAAAGTGTCTGGCACACAGCAAGTGTCATGCAAATGTTAGCTATTATTATTCCTATTTTGACATTCAGTATGATGTTTGATGTAAGAGTCAATGCCCTCAGGTATTGCCACACATCTGGAATTTGAACTATTATTAAATATTAGCAAAAAGAATTGCCTGGTATTAGCATCAGGCTTCAAATAATACCTGAAATAAAACGCACTGAACTACGTGCATTGAAGTAGAGTGCGTTGAATAGAGTGCATTGGGGTAGAAATCTAAAAAAGGGGAGAAAGTTAATCATTCTTTTTATTGACTATAAAATATGTTCCAGGAACTGTACTAGATTAATGCCGTTATTCTTCATAACGACTCTTTAAGATAAACAATTCCAATCTTTTAAAGTGAAGATGAAACCTGACCAATGCCACACATGAAGTTGACACAGTATTGAAATTCTGGTTGCAGTTTTACAGAGGGGAAATTCTAGAAGGCTCTAGTAACCTCACAGATGACCCCAGAGGTCTATGGGTATTTCTTCTCCTTTTGTGGGTTTACTGCAGAGAGAACAAGGCGGAAAAGGCAGAGGTGTTCATCCTTTCAAAACATGGGCTCCCTGCGAGCACAATCTGAGTCGGTTTCAAAATGCAGTGTCCAGAACAGGGAAAAATGTGAAGTGTCGAAGATAATTTTATATCTACTGATAGTGATGCACATTGCTGTGCCACTCAGAGGGAAGATGCTCACATACTGAGCTCCCAAAATATCCATCTAGTTTCCTTTCTGAAAGAGAATCTGTGTAAGTCTTATGTTGTATAACAGTTTTCTATTTTAAGTTCTTCAACTCTGTGTAGACAAGAAAGCTGTCAGAAACAGGCACCAGGCAAGGAACTTCTCCAAGATTAGAACTTGAGACTTTAGTTATATACAGATCTGCCTTGAAAATTAGGGAGTTCACTTTTTTTTTTTTTTAGAGAAACCGTAGTTGCCTTCTTCTGTAAACTAAAGACTTGTTAACAGTTGTTTTTGTTTTTAAAAAAGATTAAGTGAATATAAAATATTAGGATGATATTAAGTAAAATCCTGGTGATGATGCTCTATTGTTTAGTAATAAAATTTCAATAATAGCTATTGAGCACAACAAACCACTGAGATTAGCATTTTCAATTATTCCAACTTGACATAAGCAGAAATTGAAGCGCAGAGTTGTTAGGACATTTCAACAGGGTCATTCATCAGGTAAGTGGCTGATACAATTCAAACCCAGAGGGACTGACTCCAGAGTCCTCATTCTTTATGACTACATTTGCTGCCTCATGTGATAGCTAAAATGTCTTATGTTTCCTTCCTAAATATGTATTTAATGCATAGAGAAATGTATATCTCTAATCACTTCAAACCACCCCCCACCCAAAAAAAAATCACTACAGGTGATGCTTCATTTGCTTCCAGAAGAATGCCTAAAAATTCAGAAAGAAAGAAAAAAAACAAGTATTCCACACATTTGCTGTACACCCCACAGCAGGCCCACAGCAGAGATACGGTTAGCATGTTAAACGATACTTTGAAGGGCTTCCACCTGAGCCTCAACTCCTTCCTCCAACGATGCTCATTAAAAACTAAAAGATTATGTTATTTATGCATTTTTAGTTTTAGTATTTTCAATGTATGGTCCAGCCTCTGTGTTAGTTGCCCTGCATAATGCAGTTTCCTCAAATTGGTATGCACTGCTGCTTTGTTTTGCATGGAGGAAATTGAGTTCCCCTCTTGCGGTGAGCAATCACTTGGCAGCAGAAGTTATTTTAATGGACATCTCTTTACACAGAGCCTTTGCCATCGGTTTCACCCTCTAATTACAAATGCAGGAAGAACACAACTCACAACTGTGTCTATAAAGACAAATATAAGGGACTTAAATGCAGGTTTATGTTACTGCGTCTGTTTGCTGATTTTAAATCCTGGAAGAACGAAAGGGCAAAAAACTTTTCTTTCCCTTCTCGATGCAATTAGCATAGATAAGTAAGAATTCAGAGAGCAAAGTTACCAAGATTGGTTCATCCAGGAAAACCCAGAAAATGTGAATTACATTTTAGTTTACATTCCATTTTTCCTTTGATTCCAGTAATGGTACAGAAATTAACATTTTTTTAGAGAATAGGTAGAAGATTCACATGGTTTTTAACTGCACAATGACAAGTGTGACTCGGAAGCAGGACTCCTGTCATTTCATTAACTTTGATAAAAGAGAAGGCTAAAGTGTTTCCTTAGCTATGCATACTGTGCTGTTTGATAAAGCTCACAAACCTATGAGTGGATGAGAATCATAAATCCTTGCCATTTGGCAACTGAGTAATGCTTCCTCAGCCTGGTGCCTAAGGCTAGAGTCACACTCCAACCAGGAAGAGATATTAAATAAAATATGATTGCATATGCATAGCTGGACCACTCCACATTCTGTAGGTTGGGTTTATTACAGCAGTATCTTGTGTCTATGGTGGCTTAAATGTCCTTACTTCTTAATTATGACAGCTGCACTCCCTTGACATATCAATTAAGCCCTGAAATGCAGAATTTGCTCACACCCCTAACCAGTCCAGCTATTATCAGCTTCAGATCAGTTCAAAATATATTGAGCTACACAGAAAAAATTGAAATTACCCAAGCCTGCCGACACTGATCACTAAGGCACAAGCAATAGCTTAAATTCTTTGGGACAACTGGTGCAATATTATGGGACACAGTGACATATTCGGCAGCATCTCACTCACCAGGAAATAGCTTAAGTGCATTCTGGGAGACTCTAAGTAAAACAGAAGTACAGCAATTATACTGTGTTTTTCACTACCACACTAAAATTAAAACTCATAAAACTACTGAAGATCAGGGAAATAGGCAAAATTGAACAATAACTTGTGCCTATAAACACAAATTCTAATCTGCCACCCAATTAATGTTCAGACTGAACAGAGAAAATAGAGAAAATGTAAAATTGTTTTATCTAAATTTTATAAGTTTTTCCTTTTTTCTCATGCCCATAAATGCACCTTCCTTCTAAATCTTTCACACATAAGAGGGTCACTCTTATAAGCCAATAATGCGGTGAATATTACCCTACCTTGTGTTCCTCGGCTATTTCTAGACTACTAATTCTGTGAAATGGAGATGGGAGCAGTACCTTCATTCACCCTATTAAAGTTAATAACCCAGTGATTTACAAGGCACGGCACATTTTAAGTCGACTGAATTCATTGTCTCATTAAACAAAGCAGACAGGGTTGAAAATATTATCCTTCAGTGCTTTGAACTTGCATATGCCCCATTATAGTTGCATTAATGGCGTTTCCAACAAATCATGTGCAGGTAGCTAATTGATACTCTTTATTCTTACTTTTTATAGAATGCATTGGGGTGACAGTGGTTAATAAAATTATATAGACTTCAGGTGTACAATTCCACAACACCTCATCTGTGCACTGTATCGTGTGTTCACCACCCCGAGTCAAGTCTCCTTCCATCACCTCTTACCTCCCGTACACCCTTGTCTACTCCCCCACCCCCTTTCCCTCTGGTAATCACCATACTGTTGTCTGTGTCTGTGAGTTGTTTTGTTTTCTTTTTGCTTAATCCCTTCACCTTTTTTATCCAGCCCTGCAACAACTCTCTCTTCTGACAGCTGTGTGTTCTCTATCTGAGTCTTTTTCTATTGTGTTTGTTAGTTTATCTTGTTCATTAGATTCCACATATGAGTGAAATCACCTGGTATTTGTCTATCTCTGACTGGTTCATTTCACTGGAGCATAATACGCTCCAGTTCCATCCATGCTGTCACAAAGGGTAGGAGCTCCTTCTTTCTTTCTGCTTCATAGTATTCCATTGTGTAAATGTACCACAGTTTTTTGGTACATTCATCTACTTGGGCTGCTTCCAAATCTTGGTTATTGAAAATAACACTGCAGTGAACATAAAGGTGCATACATTCTTTTGAATCAGTGTTTCAGTTTCTTTGGATATATTCCCAGCAGTGGAATTGCTGCATCATAAGGCAGTTCCATTTTTAATTTTTAAGAAAACTCCATTCTGCTTTCCACAGTGGCTGCACCAGCCTGCATTCCCACCAACAATGCACAGTGGTTCTCTTTTCTCCACATCCTCACTAATGCATTGTTTATTTGATTTATTGATGATTGCCATGCTGACAGGCATGAGGTGGCATCTCATTGTGGCTAACTGATATCCTTAAAAGAATACATCAAACTTTAGTTTTCATAGTATTAGTGAGATAAGATGAGGAATCAATTTGGCACATTTAATATACTTGCAAAAAAGTTTACATGCAATAATTTATATTTTCTTTTCTAACTTTGGTTAAATTGGCATCATACATGGCCTCTTCCCAATAAATACAACCTGCTCATCCACCCCAACTTTCTACCAGATTCCCTCCCCCGACAATTCTACTCTCACCATAAATCAAGACCCCTGCCCAAGAAAAGTCCACTAAGTGACCTGGAGGGTGGAGAAGTCTATTAGTGGGGACTATAAGGGGGGCTTCCTTTTCTCATACCCTGGAAATGTGCAAAATAATGGATGATGATGAAGAAACAATGTTTTCAAAACTTAAACACTCACTTCTGTTAAATTTGTTCTGCTGTCTCTAATTTTATTTATTATTCTAGTATATACTAGATCATGTCATTATCTTATTTGAAATTTTCAGTGACTTCTCCCTGCAACCAGAAGAAAACCCAAACTAGTAGGCCAACTTCTCTGATTTCGTCTCCCTCCATTCTTACCCTCTTCACTAATTTTCAGCCATGTTGGCCTTTGCCTGCACCTGACACATGCCAAGCGTGTTTCATCTGGGGCTTTCGCACTCACTGCTTTATCTGCTCCTATACACTTTCTTCAACTTTGTCGTGTTCCTTCAGCTGATAACTTAGAGAGCCTTTGCTGATCAATCTACACGTAAAGCAGCCCTCTAGTCACTGTAATATTAACTGGTTTTATCTTTGCCATTACATACCAATACCCAAAATGTTTTTACTTAATTACATGGTCACTCTCTCTTTTCCCTAACTAGAGCACAGCTCCTCAGGTTAGGGGCTCGGTCCCATTAAGGCCAACGATTCCAACAGTGCCCGACACCTAGTAGGTGTCCCATACGCATGTATGAGCATTCAAACTATGACTGGTATAAATAAAGAACTAAATGTTTAATTTATGTAGTTAACTTAAATCTCAATAGCCCCATGCCTCTAGTTGCTATCATAAGAAACAGCACAGACCTTGATAATCAGTTCTAGTGTTCCAAGTGGCTTCCACCCACGATAGTGCTGTAATGCACAAGAAGATTTTTCTCCTTGGGAATCTTTTTCTCCTCATAAGACTACATGCCAACCACTGTCCTTTTTGTAGATAATCATCAGCTCATAAGTGTTACAATTTAATAAAAGTACACTCTAATCATTTTGATTAATACTCATGGGCATTTTTAGACATGGACTTACAGCAAAATGGAAGAATAAATTGACATAAATCATGACCTCACTAACTCCTAGTCAAAAAGTATTTAAACAAAATTTTAACATTTTATGAATTCTAAATAATAACAGAAAATTCCACATGTGCTAGAAATGGAGAAAGAAAAAAAAGAAGAGAGACAAGTGAGAGGTGATACTCAGAATCCTTAAGATTTCAGACCCTGATAAAAGGTTTTAGGGGCAGTGGGCTAGGATTTTAAATCCAGGATTTGGCAAAGGAGATTCATAAATCTGAGAGCCTGAAAAACCTCTATAGTCGGTAAACAAGGGACAGAATAAATGATGCTTCAAGAGTTTGCTGTTAGTCTGGATTCTTGAGTTCAATTTAACAAAGAACAAAAAAACAAAAACCACTTACCAGAAATCAAATTCTGGGCTCTCGGCACAGATAGATGAAGATTACAACTTTATGCAACTATGGATTGTGGGTACCTCAAACTCATACAAATAGCATATACAACCAGACTTAGAATCATTGAAAATGTAGGACCCTGAAGAAAAACCTTCAATGGAACTTGAAAAGAATACTCTTTTTTCCCCATGCTACAGAACATAGAATCTGCTTTAGCTAGGTCAGTAAGAAAGGGCATCACTACAGGGCATTAAGGGAACAAAGACTTTCTTCCAGGCCAGGAAAACAAGGATGCTTGCGATAAAGTCACGGAAGTAACACACATTTTGGGGAAATGGACGGCCAGCCCACAGGAGCAGTCCAACGAAAAGCCCACTGCACCCAGTGTCCGCAGCTCGATTCCTCTGTTGCTGGGAGCACTCGAACTCGTGCCACAACTGCCAGAGCCCTGATTTTCTCAGATGTTACCGCAGGTTGCCCACTTTTGCCTTTCTAATATGATTTGGGTGCTTTCAAATAAAACCTAGTTAATGAGGGGAGCCCCCGTTCCAAGAACGCTGAGAAATGTAGATTTTAGCTTTGCACACCCTATAGTACAGAAAGCCTAGAAAGAGATATAACCAAGTACTTAATGAGCCAATGTGAAAAATGCACCTCTCATATCTGATGTTCCTAAGTGTGACCTCCATTTCTATGGGTATATAACATAAGATTATACACTATATTGTAATAATTTTGAACAATGTCCTAAAAATTCTCTACTAAACTGTAAATTCCATTAGGAAAGATTATTCTGGGTGTTTATTCTTGACTCTAAGCACTACCATAAAACAGACACAATATTTGCTAAACAAATAAATTCTAAATAATCAATGATAAAACTAGACCTCAAGAGACTATAACTCCTTATTTTAACACAAACAGGAGAAAAAGGAATTTATGATAATATACATTCCATGGTAGATTAAGGCATGAATCTGACTTTCAGGAAAAGGATACCATATTTATATGTCTAGAATTTACGACAACTGTATTCCAAGTTGCTCGGGAATGGATCCCCAGTAAGCATAAATATTAGAGCATCTGAAAGCAAAGAGGCCTAATGAGTATTTTTAAAGGATAACTAGTATTCTATGAAGTAAATAACAGAGACTTAAAGAATGCAATACAGCAAGTAGAGAACCAGCCATTTCAGCCTGAAATGATGACTTTGGATTGATCCAGGGTGTAAGGTTTTTAGTATTTCCCTAACCTGAGTTTTTTTATATTATGAAATAGAATTAGGCTGTCAAGATATGTCATCTTTTTTACATAGACAATATAAGAGGACATTTAATTATTCTATTCTAGGGAATAGAGTTAATTAATTCTATTAATTAATTATTATTGATTAATTAATAATTAATTGATTATTCTAGGGGAAAAATAAATGGACTTGAATATAAAACATGAAAGACAGACTTGCAGTTTCAGTTCTGCACACAAGGACCTTGTAAGCTACCACTCTACCCAAACAAATAAAAAGCTGATTTACTGAAAAATCAAATATCCTTCGAGAATCCACAAAAGAGACAGAAACACTGCACAAATCACTGCCCACAACATTGGAGAGACCTATACACCAATACAGAAAATAAATTACTGGAGCAGAGAGTCAAGAGCGAAGACCCCCAGGAACACCAGTGCTGGCCCGGGAGAACCCGAACTGCAATTGGCTGGTTGCTGGAGGCTCAGTGTGGACGACTCTGAGGGGACCCTTCCTGTCACAGAGGGACCACAGTTTTGTGAGATTTACCTCCAAGAGCTCAACCGGGTTCCAACAGTATTTGGGAGAAAAATACCCTCATGCTTCTGGCAGGGGAAGGGAAAGAAGTCATTTTAAAATACCCTGGAGCAATCCGTTTTCCTCAACCTCCGGAGAACTAATTAATAAAAGCCTAATCTGTTGGGGTTTTATCAGCGCCTAGCTCACCTGGGGAAAGGAAACACCCAGCTCCAGGCCAAGCTAGCCATTCCCTTCCCATTAAGAGGGGATAAAAAAAAAAATGAAAAACACCTGTGACGTATGAGCCCAGAGGTTGAGACTTAATCACAGGACTGTAAAACTCTTTCCCACTCTTCCCCCTCACCTCACAACCACATTGCTAAAGGCCTATTTACAGGACTTCCTCTTAACCAGTACATCATGTCTGGCAATTAAGAAAAAAAAATTACAAGGCATACCAAAAGGAAAAAAACCACACACTTTGAAAACACAGAGCAAGCATCAGAATCAGACATGATAAGGATGTTGAAATTATCAGACTGGAAATATAAAACAATTATGCTTTATATGCTAAGGACTCTAATGAATAAACAGAATGAGGGTAATGTAAGCACAGAGCTAGAGATACTAAGAACCAAAAAGAAATGCCAGAGGTAAAAAAAAGAGAAAACACTAACTAAAATGAAGCATGCCTTTGATAGGCTCACTAGTAGACTGCGCACTTCTGAGGAGAGAGTTTCTGAACTTGTACTTTCTGAATAAAAACCTCCAAAACTGGAAAGCAAAGAGAACGAAAACTGCCAAAAAGGCCATAAGATCCAAGGACTATGGAACAGTGTAAAAAGGTGTAATGTACATTTAATGGGAATAGCAAAAAAGAAAAAGAAAAAGAAGGAAAGAAAGAAACAAGAAATAGGAAAAATATTTGAAACAGTAAGCCCTGGGAATTTCCTCAAATTAATATCAGACACCAAACTGCAGATTCAAGAAGCTCAGAGAACAACAAGCAGAATAAATGCAGAAACAAAACAAAACAAACAAAAAAACCCTACAACCAGGCATGTCATTTTCTAATTACAGAAAATCAAAGATCAAGAAAAAAGCTTGAAAGGAACCAGTGGGGGGTGTAAATTCTTCCCCATACAGAAACAAAGATAAGAATTACATCCAAATTCTCCTCATAAACCATGTAAGAAAGAAGAGAATGTAGTCAAATATCTGAAGTGCTGAGAAATAAGAAAACCATCAACCTAGGACTCTATACTCTGTGAAATTATCCTTCCAAAGTAAAGGAGAAATAATGACTTTCTTAGACAAACAAAAAATTGAAGGACTTTGTTGCCATTGGACCTGCCTTGCAAAAATAATAATGATGATGATGGTCATGATGATGATGATAAAAGATGTTCTTTTAAGAAAAGGAAAATGAAATAGGTCAGAAACTCAGTTTACATAAAGAAAGGAAGAACATTAAAAAAGATTAAGTGACAATAAACCAAAACTTATTTCTCTTATTCTTAAATGGTCTATATAACAGTTTGTTCAAAATAATGGTAATGATGGATTTGATCATGTATACTTGTGTATATATCATATATGTATATATATACTTGTGTATGTTTATATATAAGTGAAATTGATGACAGCAATGACTCAAAGGATTGGCAGGAAGAATTAAGAATATGCTTATTTTGTTATTATAAGGTACTCACACCACCAGTGAGGTGGTCTTGCCTTGTGTTATTTAAAAGTTGACTTTATAAGTTATAAATGTGTATTGCAAATTCTAGGTAACCACTAAAGAAAAAAAGAAAGAAAAAGTGTAACCGATATGCTAAGCAAGGAGAGAAAATAGTATCAATTAAAATGCTCAGTTATCATAGCACAGACAGCAGGATCACGTTCACCAATAGGAAAAATATCTGAAGACAGTTTTCCGGTTCTGTGCAAAACTAAACATACTCTTACAATACAGTCCAGCAATCATGCTCATTTGGTAGTTACCCAAAGGGGGTTGAAAACTCACGTCCACACAAACACCTGGACATAGATTTCTACAGCAGCTTGAACCATAATTAGCAAAACTTGGAAATAACCACAGTGTCTTTCAGTAAGTAAGGGATTAATAAATTGCACATCCAGACAATGGGAAAAAAGAAGGTATGGAGCTATGAGGAAACTTAAACATCACTGAGAGAGAGAAGCCAATATGAAAAGGTTGTATACTGTGTGATTCCACCTACATGGTGTTCTGAAAAGGCAAAACATGGAGACAGTAAAAAGATCAGTGGTCGCCGCAGGGGAGGGGGAGAAGAATGAATAAGTAAAGCACGAAGGATTTTTAGGGCACTGAAAATACCGCGTATCATATTATAATTATAGATACATTGTCCTTACACATTTCTCCAAATCCATAGACTGTGGGACACCAAGAGTGAACCCTAATGCAAACTCTAAAGTTTGGTTGGTTGTGATTTGTCAAATGTAGCTCCACCACGTGTGACCAATGAACCACTACGGTAATGCTGATGGGGAGGTTGTGCATTCACGGGGCTGTTGTTTATAGGAAATCATTGGCCCTTCCTTTTGATTTTGCCATGAGCCTAAAACTGCTATAAAACAATAAGTTCCTTTAAAAAACAAAGGATAAGATAAAAGATTGACGGAATCTTTATTTCTAAATATTCAGGTGGAAACTTTAAATGCCACTCAGTGTGTATTGATAATAAAAACATATCAGCACACACATGCATACATACAATCATTATTAGTAAAAGGGAGACACTCTTTGGATTTTTTTCTTACCCAGTTACTTTGAATCAACCTTTGATAAGGCCTTGCATTTTTATGCTAATACGCTCTTCATCTCCCACACCCAGTAGGTGGCACTCTTTCTTTGGCACTAAGCACCGAATACAAAGAAAGTCAAGACAGATGGATCAATGAGCAGAGCAGGCCGTATCACTCCAAAATGCACTGTACACTTTCAGCTAAATGCTAGGCTGCAGCGCTCCTGTTGTTGCCGATAATGTAGGTCACTGGGACACCTGGGAAGTGGAATAACTGGGTTGTCTGATCCGACAGGAAATTACTGCAGCGCTCTGTGGTGGTTCGGGGCCTCAGGCCCTGGGGCACATGGGTAGCTGCTGTGAGACCACGTTCGAGTCGAAATGATACCAAACTATACATTTTTATTCAAATCTCCACTGAAGCTTTAAGAAAATAACAGTGATTTAAGCTTTTAATCTCTTTTCAAATTTAATATCATGGAGATTTTGTAAT
>PVKM010037649.1:0-14379 GCA_004027735.1 Carollia perspicillata | reverse complement strand
GAATAGAGAGGGTGGGGCATAGGTGTGATGCCATTTCTGGTCAAAAACTGCTGACCACTCAGTGCTGTGTGGGAAGGTGTGCTCCTAAATCACCCATCATAAAAGGGGCAAACGTGCTGAACGAGCCCGCATAAGAAATTGGCTGAAGCCAAAGGCAGCCTCTCACAGCAATGCCGGTTGGTACACTGTTACAGGTGGGTTCCTCCTAGAACACTCCCCTAGTTGGGGGAAACCTGTCCCACAAGGGGCCTACACATATATTGAGTGGTATGAATACATTCTTAGTAGATTCATCAAGAAATTGCCTACATCTTTGCAATGCAGCTGAACTACTTCCATGGGCAGGAAGGATCTCACAATAATTTTTAAAGGTATATAATTTTTCTTTCCTTACTTTGTGAGTAAGGAAAGAAAAAGTTTTAGACATGGGGCACTGATGTAGGACAATGAGGGTTTGAGTGATTAAAGGAAATACTTAATAGTTTGTTTTTAACTTCCTCTGTTTTAAAAAATATCCTTTTTTCTAAGGTAATTCTCTTTACTCTTTATTTAGAATGTGTATTTCTCTTAATGAGATGCCTCACCTTTTAGGTGGAGAACACTAAAACCAGTAACATGTATATCATAGAATCCTTCTGTAGGACTACATTAATACTTTTTGTTCTTTTTTACATTATTTTATTTTATAGTTGTCAAGATTGAAAATTATTGAGCATCCTCTGCTCAGGTACCACATATAGTAAAAATTTTTATCTCTTTCTGTAAATTGCTCTTCAGAGACATTTAAAATAATTTCTAAAACATGATTGAATATTGATTCAAAATCAAGCTCCAGGTAGGAAATGTTATAATAAAGCAAATTTGGCAACATCTATGATGTAAGTCTGATTGCTTTGTTATACATTACCATGTGAGGTTCACACGAGCTTTTGTGTTCCAATCTCAATTTTGTATCCCCTTCAGAAACTGAAGGGAAAGAAATTCGAGTGACTCTCCTACGGATGTATAGTGGGTCAAGAATAGAACACTAAACACACCGGCTTCCCTGCGAATGTTAATGTTGGATTGGGTTAACTCTTGGATCACAGGGAAATCCATCAAGACCGCCATCCAGAGGGAGATCTGCCTCCCAGGTGGCTTGTCATCTATCTGTGTGATTTGACCGTGTCGCTGAACGTCAGCATCTCGTCTCTAATGCAGAGGTACTGTCAGTATTTCACATTGTTGTCAAGTTTTAGTGAGATTCGTATATGAATTTCTGAGTACAGTAAGTGCTTAATAGATGGAAGTTATTCTCAATCACAATAATTATAGGTTTTTTTTTTTTATCAAGAGGATTCCGTTTATGTCCAAAGAAACAGTTTCCTGGATCAGAATTAGCACAAAATCTTTAAAATGTGTCAAAAGAATAAGCTTTGTGAGGGTAGGCAGTGTATTTTTTGTTGTGAACAGTAACTAATGTATATTCACTGCTGGAGAAGGCAGTGAATATATATTCACTGGAGAAGAGAACTTCAGTTCCCGTGTAACCTCATTTGGAAGTTGAACTGTGAGAGACAAGTAGGAAGATGCCGTTGTTGCTTGTCTCCCACAAACAGAGAGCATGCCGGCTCCACTGGGAACTAGAGGCTCAAGGAGAGGCACAGAATCAGAGAGGTCAGTGAGGGAAAGTTTCTTAAAGATCTAGGACAGACATTTTTTAACAGATGAAATCTGAACTTGAGATAAAAGATGGACCTAAAACTCCATTGTTATTTCACGTATTGCCAGGGTGAGAAGCCATATCTCCAGATTCCCCATCATTCTCTCAACTAAATCATTCTTCCCTTTGAAAAATTTTTGTCTGTTATTAAGTTGCTGTCTAAGCTTAGCATTTCCATGTTAAGTTAGTTACAGTCTTGCAGCTTTACTTGATGTGGCTCCCCCTCCAAACCCGGCATGCCTTGTCTACCCTGTGAAAACGGAAGGCCTCTCTGTGGTGATCAGGGGATCGCCATGAAAGACCCTGAGATGACAGGGTCAAACCATCCCCCCAGAAGAAATAGGAAATGATGAGACTACGAGAAACCTTGGCATGAAGCTTCTGGGTCATATTTTAATCAAAATTCCAATGACATTACACCATACTTTTCACATACAAGAAGATATGGAGAACAACTCAGCCAGTAATGTTCAGGGGGTCCAGAACGTATATTCTCTATCCAACACCAAAGAGAGGAGATGATCATTTGGATTTAGTGTAAAAATTGGAAGTGGGAGTTACGGTACCACAAAATCAAGTACCACTTGTTTGGAAAATGAAGAAAAATGTAATGTATTTTAATATTAATTAATATCCTAGAAATTAACTTGAAATTAATTACAAATCCAATGTTATCTGTTTCTCAATTCCTGTGAGGTAGGCAGTGCTGTCTTCCTCAGAGAGGCTGAGTAATTTACCCAAAGTGACCCGGCCCCCCAGCTAGGGAGCCAGGACCAGAGAGTGGTTTGAGTTCCGTCATGGCGTTCCTTCTACGCAACACCAATTGCCCCCAACTTATTGGAAATATTTTGTTTTCTGAACTAAAATAAATGAATACATAAAAGAAACTGAAATATATGTAGCACTTTGAGGTTTTAAGAAATGATTGCCTGTAACACTTTCAACATAAGCTGTATACGCAGACTACTAAGACGAAACCACAGCTGGAAAAAATCTTAAAGGTCAACTGGTTTGGGAGGGCAGCCAAGGAAGTCATCTCAATTTTCGTGTGTTCTTGATCTATGGATCCAAACGCAATCTGAAAAGACTAACCTAATACCTCTCTGACCCAGAGGTGACCCAACATAATCCTAAGTTGCAAAAGAAGGAAAGCAGAAGTTGGAGGTTTGAGGCCATCAATCTTGTAGCATATTTGAGTTGGAAAACATCAACCAAACAGCCAGAAAAAGGCTTACTGACCAAAAGTGAAGGAAAACAAATATCAGGCAGGAGCATTTTAGATACACACCAAAAAGGGATGTGATTTTAAGTGCAATAAAGATCTTCTTCATTGCCGAAAATTCTCCGTATATAAATTGCTTATGTGTATATACATGTACAGCCATAGTAACATTATTAATTTTTATGTATATGCTGAGATTTACCTGGAAAACCATCGTAGGAAAAACAATGGAGTACAGAGAGATGGCCAACCTTCTCTCATAAAAGTACAAAATGTGACTGACTATTAATTAGTATTCTCCATACTATTAGTATGTATACATATGTATATATAACTATGTTACACATATATGCATATATATCACAAAAAATAAAGATGTCTTTGAAATTTTCTATGATTAACATGTACAATATTACTGTTTTGAGATATATAACATAATGATTCAATATTCATATGTATTATAAAATGATCTCACAATAAATCCAATTAACATCAATCACATAGTTATGCATTTTTCTTGTGATGAGAACTTTTAAGATCTACTGCTCTCGTAGCAACTTTGAAATATGCAATCTAATATTATTAAATGTAGTCACCATTACTTAATGGTGACTATATGTGAGATGAAATTATTAGAAGTAATTGGCTTACTGGCTCATGCAATGATCGAGGCTGGCAAATTTCAAAATCTGCAAGGTGAGTTGTCAAGCTGGAGACGCGGGAGAGTTGATAGTTCAGTTTCAGTACATGGAGGAGAATCAGCCTTTTGATTCTAGTCTGTCCTTCAACTGAGTGAATGAAGCTCACCCACCTTCGGGGGGCAATCTGCTCTACTCAGTCCACCAAATTAAGTGCTAATCTCATCCAAAACACCCTCCAGAAACACCTAGAATAATTTTTGACCAAATATCTGGACACTTCCTAGCTCAGTCAAGTTGATACATGACATCAACCATAACAATGGGTAAAAGTAAAGAGACCAAATTTAACTAGTACATAGAATCTATAAAGCCAAGTGAATATGGCCCTTCAATGTTATTTCCGTGTGGAAATATTTCTATAATGCCCTTAAGTTAGGTGTGTTGGCAAAGGCCAAGCACACCCAAGAAAAGGCATCGAGAACTAAGTTTAGGTTACGTGAAAGATCAAGTGAGTATGTGATCCAGTCGTCTTGAACCGAAAGTCAAAGGAAACACAGGGTGACCCCTTCACACCTGCTCAGGTGAAGGGCATGGATATGGTAGGTTCTGTATTGCCATAGAAGTGGGGTGTGTGTGTGTGTGTGTGTGTGTGTGTGTGTGTGTGTGTGTATCTGTATCTGTGTGTCTGTGTGTGAGAGAAAGAACTGACTCTTGTATCTTTAAAAATATTCCTCCACTGGCAGATATGGCAAATGTGAAGTGGAATCTAGGATTTCTCTACCTTTAGAATAGTCCTGACAATTGCCAGTCTGGGGGCAATTCACTGAATTCTAAAAGTCAGGGAATGTGTCTGATTTTGTGAACAATGTTGTCTGTAATTAGCACTTTTTAAAAGAAGCTGAGCAGGTAAAAATCAAAACAAACAAATGTAAGAAGGCTTTAGCAATGGTTAGCTAAGCGTGATTTTCAAGAGCTTATTTTTGACCTCCTGACACAATCCACATAGGAGTTTTCTAATATCTTCCCCCATATTTTCTATTTTATACAATCAGATACTGAATAATATACCTCATTACCAAATATCTAACATGGATCCAATAATACATAGTTACATTTCAAAACACTTTTAGATCCATTCATGTATTTGATTCTTAGAAAATGTCCTTGATGTTGGCAGAATGGGTGTCATATCTCCAATTTACAGATGAAAATACTGAGGCACAATTCAGAACAGTGACTTCTTTAACGTTACCCAAAAAGTGATTTGCAGATCTGGGAAGGCATTAGACTTTCTAATTTTTATACCACAATGCCATAACTTTCTCCATGGTTTTTCCATTACTTCCATTTAGTCATTGAAGATCTTTTTTTTAAAAAAAAATTTGTTTTATAAAGGTTGGTGATATATATTTTTTTCCCTTTTCTATTTTGCATGGGCTGAATAACTCAATTATATTTGGATCTCAGGAACTACCATTTTGTAGCTGCCTGGCATCCACCTGTATCCCTGTGCATGAGATGAAAACCTGATGCGTTTGCTCAGACCCTCTCTTCTATTGCTTAAGCAATGAAGAAAACATTACCCTAATAGCACTCGGTGTGTGCTATCTCCCAGCACAGCTGTTGTGTAGTCCTTCCAAGCTCAGCCATTAGGGAGTCTTACCAATGGCAGAGCCCAACGAGAGCGGCAACTCCAGACACTCGTCCCCTAATAACATCCATTTTGCTTTCCTAGCTAATTCCAGGAAAGACAGCCTGTCCAGAAAGGTTTCACAGTCCATAACTCTCCCTTTATTGTCATATCCCCTTCTCTCCTTGAGGGGCAGTTTTTGAGCCAACTCCCAAACATAGGCATTGGAGGAAAAGATTAAGCATGGCTTGGAGGCAGCCTCTTTATCAAATGAACCCATAGAGTTTGAGCAAAAGCAAGCCTCAAAAAGACAGATCTGCTTTGGCAACTGGTCCACCAGTGAAGATGCCTGTAGGAAAAGCAATGGGTATCAGAGATAAAAAATGGCAAACTGTTCTGACTGCCTCAGAAGACGACAGCTTGAAGTTGTCTCCTCTTGCTTGGTAAAATAATTGGAGCTGATTGTTAGTGAGCTTTGGAGATCACACTACTGATCTGCTGTGGGTAGGCTAGGAGTTTTCTAGAAGTCAGAATGGAAGATGAGAATGCCAGTTATTAAAAACTTGATTTACAATCACACTCACTTCCTTAATTTCTTTGAATATATAAAGGTGAAAATATGGATTTTCCATCAGAGATCTCAGTTTAAATCCCAGCTCTGCTCTTTACTAGTTGTGTTACTTAGAACAGTTTATTGGCATAATAGTAAACTCAATCTGTAAATTGGAGGGTAATCATGCCTACCTTCTGAAGTCATTGTTTGGGTTAAAATCTAGATGTAATTTGTGTTATATATAATATACACATGCTTCATAGAATATAGAGCCTCTCTCATTAAATAGTGGCTACTTATTACTTATTACAAGAGCCATGTGATTGAGGCTGATTTTCGTTTTAGCAGTGAGAACAGTGAGGCTCACATTTCAGTGACTTGCCCAGGATCACAAAGCTGAAAGAAATAAAGCTAATACCCAAACATAGCACCCAAACATGTAAATACTCAGTTCTGTCATTCCAGAGACTGGACAAGTAACCAAAAATTAAAAGGAGCCTTCAGTACTTCCTCTTGGCTTTTTTCTCCAAATTACATGAGATTTTTGTCCCTGAATGAATGTGCTTACTATTAAAGAGGTTCATTAAAAAATGATGATGTAATTGGTCATGAGTAGTAGCAGGAGAAGGAAAACCTGGTTGGGAGGGGCATAGAAGTCATATACATTCTTCATTCACTTCATTTACTTCCTAGAAAAAGCTTAAGACAAATGAATAGGGACATAGCTTTTAGACTGGGAAAACCTACAAGGAATGACTAAACACATTTGCCTGTAGAGGGGGATACGGACATGATATGCAGTTCACCTATCTGAATCAGTAGGAGAAAGGAAGTAAATTAGTTAGAAAAGGATAAGAAATAGTTATTTGCTTATGCACTTTAGACCTAGTTAGCTTTTGCATAGGCTTGTTACCGTCCATTGACAAGCTGATAGAGGACAGGCTGTCATGAAACTCTTCAACTCATATGATACCCTTTCCGAGGGGTTCAGCATCTCAAGGAGGCTATTTCTGGAGAGAATCACTTTGGAACCCTATGGGCTAACAACTCATTTTTTAGCCTCTGCCCTCCTGAATTATTATCACAACTATATTGCCATTTTGCAGCTGTGTCCCCTTGTGTCCAAGGACAACAGGAGGCCTCACAATGTGCCAGGCTTTAAGTGCTTTATATCCTCACAACAATCCAAGCAGGTACTACTACTGTCACCCCCATAAGTTAGTAAGAATGATGAATTCTATGGAAGTTAGACCATTTGCCTTTTATCACACAGCTAGAAAATGATGACATTGGCATTGGAACTTAAGCAGTGTTGCCCTAGAGCACAGTCTTGTATCCAAGACAATATACCCAACACCAATTCTTCTCAAACTATCTATGGTCAAATACTTGACTTATTTTGTTTTGTAACATGTTAAAAGCAAATATTTTTATAAACTACACTAAAAATTAGTAGAAAAATGAGATGAAATATATGTCCATATTAGAACTCCAATTTTAAATTATTGTAAGACATAGCATGGATAAAATTACTCTGTGAATTGCCATAAGAGTCTGTCAGTGCTCACTCTCACCTTCTTTAGGGACCGTGGTCCATTAGGGGTCCCTAAACATGCTGAGTCGCAGTGCTCCAAACTCAGGTGGCTGACTGGAGCTGGGTACATTTTGTGTCATTGGAAGGAGTGACGCTGGTTGCTCTGCAACCAAGTCTACTCTGGTGACATGAACTTCTAGACCTGTGTCTTCTAATCAGCTAGGTTAACCAGTCATCTGCTGTACACTGATAGCAGATTGAGGGACCCTCGAGAACAAGAATTATGATTCATTCTATGTCATACTAAAGGAAGCCTAAAGTTCCAGTACATCAGCTTATAAAACAAATTTTGCAAAATTTCTTTTTAAGAACTAGCCATCTTCTTTCCCCCAGTTGCTCTTGTATCTATAAATTTCCTATTTCCTCTTGTTTTCTTATGACAAAAAGTATTTAACATATTTACTGAAAAATAATAGGTGCCCAATGAAAGTTTATGGTTAAAAATTCACAGTTAGCCCTGGCTGGTGTAGCTCAGTGGATTGAGTGTGGGCCTGCTAACCAAAGGATCTCGGTTCGATTCCCAGTCAGGGCACATGCCTGGGTTGCAGGCCAGTTTCCAGCAGGGGACACATGAGAGGCAACCATACATTGATATTTCTCTCCCTCTCTCCTTCCCTTCCCCTCTAAAGGAAAATAAATAAACTCTTTTAAAAAATTCACATTTATTTCAACAAATACTATTCATATCAAACCTCCCGGTCTGAACGACACCATAGGAGTACTACCTGAGTCTGAAATGATGACATATTTTCCCTGACTGGAGGTTTAGTACTAAAGGGAAAATATTATAGACAAACATCCTAAGTGATGATTTATTCAAATGAAGCAAGGGTATTAAGAAGGAAACAGTTAAACTCGAGAGTGTTTACCACTCTGCTTTATTAAAAATTCAAATATTTTAATATCCATGTTATAAACTTAATGTTCTTATTATTATAACTTGGAGGCTTAGTGCATGATTGCTCACACAATAAAAACTGTCTTTGTAATAAAATTTCGTGTAAAAGTCTTTAAATTAAGAGTGCCAAGTTTCATGTTAGTCTTCACAAATATAATTAGTCATTATTTTTCTAACAGTTCATAAATATGAGTCACACATAATGAAAGCATGCAGTTTGTCACATGCGGAGATCAAAAAAGTCAATCTCAGCACCTATTAAATACTGAGAACTTCACTAGGTACTGATTAGGGTGGGGGTGTAAAAACGGAATATAAAATTGGGTTCTGCTCCTGTAGCATGTAGTTTGGTCGGGAACACAGGAAAGGAGGCAATGGTGATCTTCCCTTTGTCTAGCACCCCTGCACCCACCCATGAACCCACCCACCCTCCGAGCCTAATGAAAGCCCACAATGAAAGAAGAATGCCTGAGCTTTCATTAGCTGCCACGTTGTTCGGGTGCTCCACAAGAGTTAAGGGGGTTAGAGCACAGGCAAATGCTGTAGAACCATTGTCAATATCTTTTCTGATGCTTGCTGTCCAGATTTTAAACTTATCAGAAACTGAAGGGTGTTGAGCCTAACATCCCTCCTACAGAAGAGCGGGTTTTGAATTAGCTGCTGGAAAGCAATGTACATTGACCTCCCCTCTTCCTTTTACTAGTTTTTTCTGCTAACGCATATAAGCTCCCAGGAAGGCTGTCTAACACACTGCAATCTATCCTGCCCTTCCCTGCCCACACTGGGGTCGAACTGTAAACGCACCTTTTACAGTTAGGCTTTACCCTCATCTGTGTAGCAGTCACGAGAATCCCACCCTATGTCTCATAACCATGGAAATAGTTGAAAAAATTCGCAGTCTTTTGGAAAAATAGGCACATTTCTGAACTTTCCCTTCTATTTAAGTAATGTCATTATTCCTCTCAATTTTTTTCTCTTTCCGAGGTATTTAGCTTTGTCCTTTTCACAGAGCTTCCATCACTTGCAACAAATTTCCTTTTATCATCAATATAGGTACCTTTTCCTTCAGGATGGACTGATATGATAAAGTCCCCGAAGAAGACCAGGGACAAGGAAAGTGTGTTTTACGGTGCTGACTAGGCAGAATGGAACAGTTACATAAATATTTTCCTTACAACAGACACAGGTTCATGCAGCTTTACTTTAGAGAAGACAGGAAAGAAATTGCTCCTGATAAAACGGGATGGGGGAGGGATCATCTAGAGCAGGCTAGGCTGTGTTATGCTGTGGTGATATGTAAACTCCGACATTCTAGTGATTGTATATTAAACTTGTTTTACTCTTTCCTTTTGTGAAGTTAAGTGTAAAAATCCCTGGCAATTCTCTGCCCAAAAGTGACTCAAGGATCCAGGCTCTTTTCACTGCATGGCACCATTTTAGCCCAGGGCAAACTTTCTTGGAGTCCAGGAAAAACTTAAGATTCAATGACCTAAGGCATCCATGAATATAATGACATAACTTTTTTCTTGTACATCTAGAATGCATCTACTACCTGTGCACCACCCTGGGAAGAAGTGAGGAAAGAATCACACAAATAATTTTCTCTGAGCCTTAACTTGCCCACAGAACCTCAGCTCTGAAAGACTACAGTAGAGTCTCCTTGGCGTTATTACTATTCTAGATTGTCTGTATCCTACCATCCCAAAGAGAAGAGTGTCAAGAATTACTGACGAGATGTTATGGCCTAGCCAGGGAGTGATGTGAAACCCTTCAACCCACTTTCCATTGGCCAGAAAGCCCCTGCCTGTTTGCAATAAGTCTAGGAAATAGAATCTTCCTGTGTGCCCAGGAGAAGGAAATAGTTTTTTTTTTTTTTCACATACAGCCATTCTTCTGTCATAGGAGCAACATAGGTAGGTAGCATTGTAAGTCTTTATCTTACAGACCATTTTCTCCTGGTGGATCATCTGACATAATTTACATAATGTACTTAAAATGATACCTGGAACACAGTAAATGCTAGAAGAGTTTTCTGTTATTGTTTTTATTATTGTTGTCATCACCAACAGTGTTATTACTACCGTTGTTTTATGACTTGCACAATATGCTATTAGAAATGCTCTTCAAAAGCCTTTGATCCTTGGGGAAACAGAGAAGTTCCTAAAGATACCATCTAGCCCTCCGCAGCTAGTTCATGGCCATGGTCCTGGAATCGTTTATCAGGTTTATCTGATTCTCCACTCAGAACACAGAAGGGACCTGTCTCTGAGAGAAGGGTGCCCTCTCGCTAGAGGAGAAGCTCTGGCAGCTGGAAGCCTGGAGTCACTGTGACAACACAGGTCCCAGCCCAGAGTCTTAGCAGCAGATGTCATGACCTCGGACATCAAATAGAGAGTAGGTCCCTCCAGACCAGGTGCTGGGTGCAGGCTCTTGGTGTGGGCTTGTGCAGTCCAGGGCAGAAGGGAGAAAGCCTCACAGGCAAACCAGAATAAATGGTGCTTATAGAAACCTCCCCCGCCCACATCCTAGTTCCCTCAGCGCTCTTTCTACTCCCCAGGACCTTTGGTAAAAGTTTCTGTTTAGCCATTTTCAGTCAATGAAATTTCATTGTCCCACTAAAATATCTAATTCCCCAGGAGAACCTTTTCTCCAAGCTTTAGTGCACTCCGGTGAACTCCCCAAACCCTCAATCAAGTGCCAGCCATGTGCTGCTAACTACTGAGCAGGGGCCTCCCAGGGCGACACGGAACAGATTGTTATCGCTTGCTGATCTCAACAACCCGCGCCCCTTCCCCAAGAAAGACCAAAAATAAAAATAAAAATGAAATAACAAATCTGCATCTTTACTGCTTGAAGCCTGAAAAAAACTGGAAAGGTTACAGATAGAAAGATCATTTGACCTTACTGGATTTCTCTTGCACTGATTTGTTTGCTTGTTTTGTTTTTTTCTCTAAGAGTTCCAGTTATTCTCAACCATGGAGCTAGTTAACACTGAAAGTGTCCCTTGTCAAAAGTGTCCCCTTTTGACAGGAGAATAAAGACTGTGAAGAAGTAGTTTATAACCCACTTTGCATAAAGAAAACACACTGATCCTGGCTTGTGTGGCTCAGTGGATTGAGCATGGGCCTGAAAACCAAAGGGTCTCTGGTGCAATTCCCAATCTGGGCACATGCCTGGGTTGCAGCCCATGTCCCCCATTGGGGATGTTTCTCTCACTCTCTTTCTTCCTCCCTTTTCATCTTTCTAAAAGTAAATAAATAAAATCTTTTTAAAAAAGGAAAAAGACACCGAACACATTTTTGGAAAGCAGACATCCTCCTGGACATTTGCAGGTATTTTTCTGCCCAGGAGATAAATCTGATGGTCCATTTCTGATGCCAGCTGCAGTTCCATCAGTGGACTGTTCTTCCCCCACGTCTGTAATTAGAATTTCACCCGTCCTAGGACCCAGGGCTAATGCCACCTCCATCTTCCCCCCGCCACCCTTCTCATAACTTTCATGGCACCTCTTTCTCGAATAGACCTGAGCCCCCTGCCACATTAGGGAGTTCCAGGAATAAGATTTTCATCTGGTTCATGTCTGTATTCCTCGTAATGATAAGCCCAAATTAAAAGCTCAATGTTTTGAGATTATTTTTAAGAGATTACTTTGAAGCTTACTATTTTTGAGAAGTTTGTGTCAGCAGTATTGCCTGAAATGAACGTGAACAATATGATCCAGAATGTAGACTTCTCACAAGATAAAAGGCGAATTCCAAGGAAAATTCTAGTATGCACAGAAAATTCAAATAGCACTATATCGTGATCTTCATTATGTGAATGCATTCCTTCCAAAAGATTGAAGATATCAATGTCTACAGTAAAATATTTGATGAGGATCAAAATGTGTAGAGAAGTGTTTATTTGTGTCTTCCTGCCCATAATTTATCCAACACATCCAATGGGTCCTGTTCTGTAGATTATTAGTGATAGCCGAGGATTTTAACTCCCATGGTAGTCAAGGACGATCAGGTGGACGAAAGTGGGAGTCAGGTCTGGGGTAGGATGGAGGCAGGCACGGCCTCCCGAGTGGGTGTTTAAAGCCAGGCCTTCCCCTCCACATTTACAGATGTCGCAACGAAATTTTACTGACTTCTGCTTAAATGTAGGTGTCAGATGATAAGCATTTCAATATATGCAATAACAAATAAGCCCTGCCACAAAGAAGCTTCTATTCTATTTAATATACGTTAGATAAAGATAAACATAAAATGCACAATGGGATATACAAATTTCGTATTAAGTATCTACGTGAAATGTTAAGAGGGGTCAGAGAAAGGGGAAGTCACGTGTGTTTGGGTCAGTCGGATTAAAACAGACATGGTAGGGGGGTTCTGAGAGCCCCTGGCACAGAGTCGACTCTCACTGCAACGGGCAGTGATTACAAGTAGGGAGCTGGTAGTGAAGCGGAGGCACCAGCAACAAGGAAGCCGACCGCACCGTGAAAGGGTTTTTACCATTCCAAAGGATTTCTGTGACAAAAGAATCTTGTTTTTTTGTTTAATATACTTGAATCTGCAGTCTTTCTCTTCAACCTTATTCAGATATCATTTTGTTTAATTAACTCAGTGTGACTGAGACCGTGTGAGGTTAGTATTACCTGCACTGCATTGCCTTCTGTGGTTTCAGTCTAACACGGGCCCCACCCAGTAGTAATAATTGGTTTCAAGAGCAGGTCTTGGGGTTTTGCCTCAGCTGACATTTCTCAACATCTCCATCTTGATATTTTTATTTGATTCGAATAATCATTGTGATCCTGCCTTGGATATCTCTGGGATTTTGAAATTAACATGTTTATTTGCTCCCTGACTTAGCACTTCTAGCTTTGCCTTCGGACTTTGACCCTTGGTCTTATCTCCCCAATTCACTGTCTTCCCAAACTGGGAAACCAGGAACGAAGTTATCACAGAGTTAAATATCAAATGGCAATTAATTTGGCCAAAGGTAACTTTGGGGTTATATAAACTGGGGACTAAAATTCCACTCTTGATTGAATAAAACAAGTTTCTGTATATAACAAATTTCTTCATAAAACAAATATTTTTGTTATACAGGTAGATGTTATTTTCCACATGTAATGAAAAGTTTCCTGTGCTGACCTTATTATATTCAAGACAGGAATGAAAATACACTAAAAAATAATTATTTTTTGCAGTGGAAGTGTAAACAAAACCGTAGTGTGTAATTATTTCCCAGGTTTCTCTCAGCTCTCTCGTCTCTGGCTGTACAAACACAGATGCAATGTGAAACCAATCCTAATACACTGTGCTGTGTTCCAACCCATGCCAGTCCTGCCCTCTATCATAGCCGTGCTCCTTAGCATGTCTAAAAGGAAGGAAATCAATGTCTGATTCATTCCTATGTACTCTCCTTTGCAACCTGAAGTTAAATGTTAATTAATCATGATGATGATGCCTTATTATAATTATTTAAAAATATGAAAAACACAGCAACCACCCACAAATTCGATTTCTTCCCCAACTGCTCCTTACTTTGTGCCATAGAGCCTGCCGCCTCACCATCTGTTAGCATTCCTTTCCTTCGCCGCCGCATCCCCTTGTCCTTTCTCCAGGCTCCTACCTTCATTCTTTGCCAGACGTTTAACAGGAGGCCCTCACCAAGAAACCGAGTTTAAGAGAGGAGATAAATCCTGCATTTTCATAAAGGTGGTTGGTTGCCGTTTTCTGCACTTAGCTAAAAAATATAACAATAATTTTCCTCTGTGCACCCACATCATTGTTGTCTGCTTTAGCAGATAAGCTTCTTGGGAGCTGGGACCATGTTTTTCTTAATTAGGTACAGCCTTTTATAAGCTTTTCATCCTGGGCCAGGGTCTCCAGGTCCCTATAGGTGCTCAGTAAATATTAAACACAGGCAATCATTGTCCAATGGCGTTTATTAAACATGCCCTTGTACATACTGCCGTTCAGACAGAAGTTCAACAGTCAGAGCCCTGCCTGCTGGAAATTTGTGCTGGAGAACGGACGGCGCTAATGCACCCTGGCACCGGAGCAGCTGTCTCCAACCTTGCTGCTCTCACGGCCCACATAGAGTAATTGCCAGTGCTCTGTGACCCACCGAAAAAATACATGTTTTGCCA
>PVKM010037648.1:0-14336 GCA_004027735.1 Carollia perspicillata | reverse complement strand
AGGGGGTAATCTAGAAGAATCATAGTTAGATAATATTGATAGCTTAGTGAATGACATAAGTATGCAAATGCTTGAGAAAAAAAAGTACAAAAGGACTAAAGTCAATATGATTCTAATTGGAAATCCTGACTGGGGTATTTCTAGACATGAATTATGTGTCTAGCTCATAGAGGAGTCATTTAAAGTTCTTTAGGATTTCGCTTTTCCACCTATAACAGTCAAAACACAAATAACTGGGCTATTGGCTTATTATAAGTTTTTATGACAAACACATTTGTTCAGAACAAGATGTCTGAAATGATGCATCTATAACAAAGAATGCTCTACACACCTGGAATCAATCCAGAAGAAACAGCGAGAACAGCTCAGGTGGACAAGTAGGCATGCAGAATGTTCCTACTGATTACTTAATAATCAGAATGACTTGAGGTGGAGACTGAGAGGCAGTAGGTGGTCGTATAAGGAATGTTTGCTAATGCAATAAAGTATTGCAAACAGTGAACCGAAAGGCATATGATAATGGGGACAAAGGCCAGGACGAGGAGAGAAGAGAGAATAACTTTCCATAAACTTAGGCATTTGGCATAGACTTAGAAGTCAATCATTGAACAAGATTTTACATAGTATAGGAAATTGCAAAAACAACTGTTACAAAGGAGTCATTCTTCAAGCCTTTTAGAACACTGCACTACATTTTGTTGTGCTTTAGTAAGTAGCTCCTGAGGTTGAAAGCGTCATAAATTCAGTCATAGCAGAGCTAGAAAAGAGCTGCCGAGTAAAATGCAGAGAATGGGAGTTAGTCTGTTCCTAAGTTACTGTGGACTAGGCGTCAGTTATGAAGCCATAATATTAATGAGCCCAAATCAATAGATTCAATCACTTCAGGCATCGGTTAAATTTTCCATTCTCCGGTATTAGAACTCATTCCTAGCTGAGATAGGACTTCTCATTTTTCACGGTTCAGCTGGGAGAGAATATGGGTGAACAGAGTTGCAGGGAAAGAAAATGTTACTTAAAATATCCCACACAAAAGGGATAAATGATGTCATACTCACAAACGAAGAGCTACAGACATATTTAATATATCCTCTCAATTTAACAATAATAATGATGACCATAAATAATTAGATATAACCTTACATTTCCCCTAAGTCCTTCCAGAGCTTAAATGTCATTATTAGCCAAAGCAGATCAGTGCTTACAGAAAAGAAAAAACAGTGAGGCCTATGTTGGGGCTGTATTCCTCTCTCTCTCCCCAGGGTTCCCCAGAGATGGCCTCAGTTCTCGTGAATTTCGGTGATTACCTGCATTCCAGCACTCCCGGGCACTATTACCAGCCTGACCTCTCTTAGGAGGTTTAGATGCTTGAGCCATTTTTCTGCACAAATCCAATTGAATGACCATGGGTACCCCAAACGCAGTACGTCTTCCCCCCTCAACATGCTTCAGCATTTTCATACCTCATTTCAATTTTGGGGACCACTATTCATCCATCTATTGCCTCCTAATCTAATGATTGAGACTTTATAAACATTTCTCCTAATAGCTGGTCGATGTCACTCATCAATTTCTCTAATCTGACTTTTCTTCTCTAACATTACAATCACTGACCTAACTTCAGACCTTTTTGATTATCCACTTCTAACTGACCTCTCCACAGTTGTAACCCCCTTCACTTTATCTTCCTCTTTATTATCACAATGCTGCATTCAGACCATCATTTTATCAGTTTTCACTAAAATTATCTGCTCATGTATTCACTTTACCACACCAGATGTTCAGTCCTCTGAGATCAGGAACTATGTCTTATTCATCTATAGAATCCAAGTATCAACTATGATGCTGATACATAAAAGATACTTTAAGAATTTTTAATTAAAATTCAGCTATATAAAATTATACTGGAGGCTGAATTGCTATTATGCGTTTTAATATGGTGAACAAATCTTTCATTGTGATTAAATAACACTGTCAACTTTCCACATAACTAACTTGATATCTTCTCTAAATCTGATGCTATCCAGGTAGAATTTGTGCTCTCCAAAGGATATCGATAATTCTTGGATTTCTTATTTTTATCTTTTGGATCAAGAGACCATGCAGAATACCATGTCAATGGTAGGAAAGACAGTTTTGAACTATTTCTTTAACCCTCCTATTCTAAGTTCTACACAATTTTAGAAAACTTAGTTCCTGAAAAGTAAGACAAATGAAACATGCTAGTCCTGGTTATAAAATACAATGATGCGAATACTTCATCTTTCTTTCAATATGAAGTTGACATTTGTGATTTTGTATCATTCCTTTTCTCTTTTGAGTTAGCTGGATGTGTATCCCTATAGGTTTGTAAATATTTACTGTAGTGATTTTAAGAATAAACATTACTCCTCGAGACTAATTACACCTTACCTTGAGGCTCTATTTTACTTTCACCCTAAGCCGACACCTTCCATGAACTAAAGGACAGGAACTTCATGTCTGGTTCCTATCATAAGTCTACTTTAAAATGCAAATTATACTTTCAGAGAGTGAAAAACCATGGGTGGTCAGAACCATGAAAACCACACTTGATTACAAAAACTGTGGGGCACCAGGAAGAAGAACATTATAATTCAAGGAAAATTCTTCTTCATGGCAACTTAGTCATTATCCTATAGTTGTTTTGCAGAGAAAAACCACAACTTAGAACTCAAAGACATCCTTACAGCTGGCCACGGAACATGTGCGTACCAGGCTTTCTCCGAGTCTGCAGAAGATACCAAGTCCGCAGGTTGGTGTTCCCTTTTGCTATTAGAGGGAAAAAAACCAGACGGGGGGTCCTTAGCCTTCGTGTTTCATCAGGCCCTCACCTTTATCCAGGGATACCCTCTGTAATCTCAGATGGAATGAATTCTCATCAAGTATGGAAATTGCTGGGGAGTGCAGAGCACACCTCGATTAAGGAGGTGTCCAGGAGCAGTACTACTAAGTTATGCATTCCACTTTGTTTGCTTGGTTTTTCCAGGAGGTAAGTGAACAATGAAAACCTAACAAGGGAGATATGGGGAGATCTTGTAGGTCTATTTCAGAACAACTAGCACCTGATGAAAATCTAGTGCAGTCAGAGCAAAAAGCAAAATCCAGCTTGGTCATTTCACCAGATCACTACTATGTGGTCTTCACCAACCAGCACCTCTTTCCAGCTGAAGATTAAAGAATTAGTCTTTCTCATATGACATGCCATTGACTTATGCCTGTTTCATCATGGATTAACCCTTAGTTACAGATATTAGAGTACTTTCATTCAAGCAGTTTTCTAAGGTATTGTTACAGTGTTGCTTTCTGTATTGTTTCTTTTTTTAGGATTTTATTTATTTATCTTTAGAGGGGAAAGGAAGGAGAGAAATATCAATGTGTGGTTGCCTCTCATGCGTCCCCCATTGGAATTGGCCCACAACCCAGGCATGTGCCCTCGACTGGGAATCGAACTGTGATCCTTTGGTTCGCAGGCCGGTGCTCAATCCACTGAGCTACTCCGCCAGGGCTCTGCACTGTTTCTGATAGAAGCTCTTACCTCCGAAGCCCAAAAGGCAGCACTTGATACCAGGTATTGCCGACCTTAGAAAGATTAAAGTCAAAGATGGATTTGGGGCAGGATAGGAACAAAGGCTAGGAATAACAGGCTCTATGTAGTTAGTTGTGATAACTAGCTTTATTTTACTCAAGGAAATAAGAAATTAGCAAACAGGTTCACCAAGAAATTAAGCAATGAGCAAATGCTCCTGCATTCCCCAGCACTTCAGAGAAAACGTTTACAGGTTCGAGTCAGTCCAAGCAGACACCTGAGTCAATATTCAGAAGCTCTTGATCTCAGAAAAGGTTTCCATTTTTTTAAGTACTAAGAGATTCCTAGTTTTTCTTTTCCTCCTTGAAAATCTAATTTTGTCCTATATTTTAAATAGTTTGACATGTCAAAAAACATTTATCAACAGTACATTTGTTTATGAAAAAAGCATATTTTGAATAACAGACCACAAGAACTGAATAGCTTTTTAAACAAAGCTTAGGCTGTAAGCTCCTTGCCTAAGTTAGATTGGACAAATCGAATACAAAGCGAATTTTGGTTTTTCTAATTAGTTTTGTTCTGGTGTATCTCTCAGGCCAGACTGAGGACACAGTTTCATTTTTCTGAGCAAGTTAAAGAAAGAGGCAACAAGAAAGCATACTGGGTTGACCCCGAGGTCACCATAAAAATAAATGTGTGTGTTACAGAAAGAAGACTAAAATCTTGTGCTTTTTCCCTAAGCCTTTTAAAATAAAAATGTTCCTCTTTTACTGTCTATATAGTATGTGTATATCCCTCTTTTTTCTTTGTCAGCATGTACATATATGTGTATACACACACACATCAATATCCACAGATATCTCTCTATCTATATATCTATCTACTTACCGACCTAAATGGGTAAGTCAGTACATAAAGGGAAGGAAGAGAGAAAAGATACAAAGAAAAAGAAGGAAGAAACTAAACATGTAAAAAGAATTATAAGTTACCCAGGTCTAAAGCTAGACAACAGGGATATTGAGATAATCAGCATTTTTTTCTTGTACACAGGAGAAAATCAAGCTTTATGGAGACTAAATGCCACACTCAGCACTAACAGTATTATATTAACAATTGACTTCTTAATGTTTTGAGGTAAAACTCACTAATTTATGACATCTAATCCACCTTCTCTGAAATTATTCCCAAAATTATGTAGGTGAGTCTTAACATCCTTGACTACAGTTTCACCTACTAAGAAAAGTAGTTTCCTCCTGAGTTTCTGTACATTAGACATTTAGTTTATGTGGCAGCTACAACTTAATTTACTTTGATCTGTTATGTTATTTTTTACAACTGTATTAACTACACTTTTACTACTATCTCTTAATTTGTGATCCAGAATACCCATCAAACATCAAACAGATTGCGTGCTTGTATTTGTAGGATTGCAGTTTTGGAAGACAGCTTCAAGGGCGTTCTGAGCAACTTCCCAGCACCAGCCCCATCCCTATGACAACCACAGCCGGGGATGCTGCACTTGGTCAGCTGTGGTCTCACCCAGTGTCTGCAGTGGCTTCCCACGTGGTCTCTCCGGCCTCACCTCGGGCCCCTCTCCTGGCCTGCCTTCCCCTCTCTGAACTCTTCTGCCAGCTCTCTGAGCGTACCCAGCTCTTTCCCAGGTCAGGAACTTGGCGAGTGCTTTTGCTCTGTTGGGGCCGTTCTCTCCCACTGTCCACCTGACTGGCCCCAGACACCCTTCAGGTCTCAGGTACAGCACCATCCCCTCAGAGAGGCCCTCTTCACTGCCCCCGCCACTCCTGGTTTCCATTCAGAGAAGTTGTTCCCACTCATAGTAACTTCTCTTCTTTCCTTGATTGTAACTTTCTTTCAGTGTTGTCTTATCCTTCCTGGTTTTCAATGCTATTTCTTTCCATTAGAAAGAAGGAAGACGTAGACACTGAGTACTAACACTCTCTCTCACATCCGCTAACGTCCTTATTCACTGCTCTGCTCTGAACAACACTAGAAGACTTTTGGGCTCGCCTTAGCATTTTCCCAAGTTTCAGCCAGTGCTGGGTTTTAGTCTTCCTCACCCTATACTTACAGCTCATCTAACACCTTTGTAAGTATTCCTAATTATGCATTCCTTTGTTCATTCATTCTGCAAGCCATTTTAAAAACTGATTTTATTAAAGTCCCTATGTAGTATCATGAATTTCTCTAGTGGTATCTCTCTCGGGATAATGTGAAATGCTAGCTCCACATTTTTTAATCAGTTCACGTGAACTCCTTATTTTTAAGAACTCCATCTCCTATCAAAGCTGCCAATGATTCCAAATTGCCACCTGCAATATCACCTCCGGTCCTCGTCTCTCTCATCATCCTAGCAACATCTGACACAACTGCCCTTTCCCTTTTTTTTTTTTTGTTTTTTGGAAAGGCTTCCTGGCTTGGATTCCATGACAACACTTTCTCCTGATTTACCTCCCTCTGTGCTGATGTTTTACTGGCTCCTTCCATGTAAGATCTCTCAGTGTTAGAGAAGCCAGAGCGTGGCCCTTAGCGCTCTACTTTTTTCCCCTCTCTCTCTCTACTGTCTCTCTAGGTGATGTCCTCACAGCCATGGCTCTGAATAGCATCCATGAACACTTGATTCCCGACTGTCTCTATTCGCCTGTGACTTCTTCCAAGTACTCAAGATTCTTACAACCAAAAGCCCAATTTGACCTTTCCACTCGGATACCCAAAAATACCTCAAAGGGCTGGAAATGAATTCTTTATCTTCCTTTCAAAGACACTTTTCTGCTAGCTTTATCCATCTTAGGAAATGGCTTTACCACCTACCCAGTATCTTCAGTAAAAAACCTGATGATCATTTCAGTTCTTTCTTTCCTTCATTCCCACCCCTTATCCAATTAGTCAGCAAGTCCTATCAGCTCTGCCTTCAAATACTGCCTGACTATCCACTTCTCTCTAGGAGCACATTGTTTCCACTTGTTTTTGTGCCACTATCATCTCTGTTCTACTGCAATAGGCTCCTCACTGGTCTCTGGTCTACTCTGTCACTGTATAATACTTTCTCTTCAACGAGGCCATGGGGCTGTTAAACAGATGGGCTTCCTGGAGGCTTTCCCTGATCACTGAATCCCATGTACCCTTCCTCCCCCTTCCAGGTCACACTCCTGATTACACTTTAAATAGTTTTGATCGCAGTGAAGCTTGCATAATTACTTATTTGTTGATTGATTTAGGTGTTTAATTGGAGATACTTTTTAGCTATGTGCTAAACAGAGTTTTATTCTCATTATCAGCACTCTGGACAAGTTTTCTTCATGTAAGGAGGGCCTATGAGAAAAGTTTAATATTCAGGGAACATGAATAATGATTGCAAAGTGCATGAAACAAAGTAATACCCTCTACTCCATTTGTGAGGTTCACAATAGCGTTTTATTACCCTTAGTGATATTCCTACTTCCTACAACTATATAATAAACTTCGGCTCTATATACACCTAATAATGAGTAAAAAAAAATCATTTCCTTTTAGCTGCCATCTTTAGAAAGTGACATATTCGTCACGGGAAACAACTTGTTTGTTCTGTTTTTACTGTAATTGTTTTCCTGCATCTCAACACTACAATTACTTGCTCAAGAGATGGACTATTGGTTGACCCGCCTTGATGAATCAACTCAAGGGACTGGGTTCACTGTGAGCTGAGTTTTACGTGAATAGTTGCTCTGCTACATGCTTTGCTGATCTGAAAATCAAAAATAAATAAAATAACTAGTCTAAAATGTTCCAGGGGTGGGAAAAGAGCAGATTTCTGTTCTGAAACACCTGGGGCTTTGGAAGAGTTCCACTTTTCCAGAATAGTGCTGAAATACCTGAAAAGCAAGTCAGACACTGGCAGATGATTTGAGTATAAGCTGGTGTGCTGAGGAGCTAAGACGATCGATTACCCTAAGGGAACCCTCCCCACAAGGTCAAATACAGAGTTCTGCACCAGGAGCGGCCTGTGAGGGAGCTATGGTCGGTGCACATCTGACAGATTCCCTTTACACCTTCTTGGCAACTGTGAGAACAGGCTCATCCAGTTTCATCTGCAGTGTTTCATTTTCATTTTGAAAGCGATGATGGTAACATTTTATGGGAGGCCATAGTTAGTTCTTAAGCAGAAAAGCCTGATTAACAGCAAACTATCTGTCAAGAATAGCCTTTTTTGGTCATCCATAAGAATCCTGTCTTGCCTTCAAGAAGGACTGATCCCATCTGGGTAGAGGATTATGCTACAAAATTATGAAAACTATTTATGGGGAAATGGCTCTCACATCATATTACAATTTGGACTTGATAGAAACTTAAAATGTCAATAAGCTTAAATACCTGAGGCTATAATGCTGAAGTCTACCTTTCTGTTAACTTTTTAAATTTAGAAATAGGCAACCATATATATTTTTGAATATATATTTGTGTATATATATTCAAATATGCATCAATGTAACTAAATATTAAAACCAGCACGCATTTTTCTTTTAAACATAACTAAGTCAAACTTCATAGTTATGATTATGTTCAATAATAATTTTGTTGCTAATCCTGAAATGACATGTTATTAATTTGGGCTTAATTTAACCATTTAAACAACTGGAATCTTATACCCTTAAATTTAGATCTTGAAATTAAAATTTAGTAGTATACATGTTACAGGTATGTGACTATAGCCAAACATACATTTTTTCCTAGGAAGGTAGTCTCTAGCTGTAGCTAGCTAACTACACATTTCACCTGCTTCAATAGTTTTCAGTTAACGTTGTATTGGGTGGGAAACTCTTGGAAGCTAACACCTTGTTACGGCTTGAACAAAGAGACTCGCTCACCCCCTAGTAGCTGCAACACTTGGATCAGAATTCGGGGGGAAGAAACTGAGCAAAACATTGGAAGACACAAGTTACTTTTGATTTCTCTGTGGCTATGTCACCTGAGGAAGTGCAGAGGAATGTCCTATCACTTGCCTGGCGTGCCTCACTAAATTACTTCTCCTTCAATGAAACTCTATAAACATCTTGTTATCATGATCATTATTATTATTCGGTTGTCGTTTGAGATACCAATGGAAGGAAACTGCTCTCCCAGTGCCTAGTTTTTTTATCCCAACCAGCTGTTTGAAATGCAAATACCAAAAGACAGCCAGCTAGCCCTCTGATGCCACCCGCGAGCGCACATCGCGACTCCGATCACGATTTGGGCTGGAGCTGAGGCTCTGAGACGCTCACACACACAGCCGGGCTCCCCTGGCCTCTGCCGGCCTGCGGCTGCTCGTCCACGTCTCACTTCCTTTTCCCAGGCCAGCCACCGAGAATACCCTGAGTGGGTGGGAACATATTCCAGCAATAACAACCCGGCTTCCCCAACTCACCAGCCTGCGAAGTTTCCTTTGCGCGAGGGCTGGGTGTCAGGTTTCAGAGGCTGCCTTCCCGGTCCCCAAACCCTGCAACTCCTGAGCTTCCAGGCCAGCTGGGACACGGGATCTGCTCTACAGGGCGACCATCACGGGGACAGCTCCTTATTTTTCCAACCTGTGGCTCTGGCTCGCTCTCCGGCCCTTGCCTGTCCGGACGGCGAGTGGCAGGACTGGAGCACCACCCCTGAGTGTGCACAGCCGCCGGGATCCGGAGCGTGTGTGTGAGAAGAGGGCGTGTCTCCAGCCCCAACGCGGATGTGGATGTGCGGAGCTCACCTCGGGCCTCTCTCGGTGGTGACTCAGAGGCGCTGGGCTCCGGGATAAATTCTCTTCTGCGGAGCTTCACACTCTGGCAGCAGCTCATTTTTATTCCTTTATTTCTCCGTGTTTTCTTTGATATCTCTTATTGAAAGAGCCCAGGGCATGTGAGAACTGCTTCCAACGTTTGCGTTCTATGCCCCCCCCACCCCCCAGGAATGTCTCATTAACCACAGAGAGGCAGGAATTGCCGGGAGAACAGAGAAAGGCCTCGGGACATGGAAGGGCAGTTCCAAATTCTTTTTAAAAGTTAGCATCTGTAAATATGAATACATTAATCAGTATGCACCATGCTAACTTTGCCTCCTAGTCATTTTGGAGATCAGTGAGTTAGTAAATAGAGGTCCTATTAGACCAAACAAAATCAGGAGGACATGCTTCCCTGAACAAATATTAAGAGCCTACTATGCGCCACACCCTGTTCTAGACACTTGGGCTTCATCCACAAGAGAGATCCTGGCTTGCTCTCTTGAGGTCGTGTTTCAGACACACTGAGATGCCTAAAACCCGAGGTTGTCTACACTTGGTAGCAGCTGGTTCAGTCCTCTGGATGAAATTTAAGTTCCAAAGCTGTTGCTTGCCCTCATGTTGGTAAACAGTGAGCAATGACTGTTTAAATTTCCATTGTTTGAGGGGGTGCCTCGGAGAATCGGCTGGGAAGAGCCTCTGGGAGAAGTGCTGCCGGAAGGGGGTAGGAGAAGACCGACCCCCAAACCAAAATGAAACATGAACAGCAGCAGAAGAGTGGAGAAGGTGGGTGTTGAAGAAAACACTCGACCCCACAGGAATCTGTCTACTCTATTAGGGAAACATGGAAGAAGTTCTATTCTCTGTGCCTCCCAATGTTCTTATCTTGAAAATGGGGATAATAAAATGCCTTCCTAGGGTTACTGTGGGTAAATGAGTTTGTATCAGTGAAGTGCATAGTGATTCTATGTGTTGGCTAAATTTATTAGTTTGGTGGCACTTATCTACTTCATTCTCTCAAAGCAAGATCCACTACATAGAAATTATTCTGATCCACCAGGATAAATACAGGATGCTCAGGTGGTAGATTTTCAAAATAGATGTGCTGGGGTCTATATTTGTGATCAGTCTATTCTGCATCCATCAGCAATATAACAAGTGTATGTCTACCAGCCAGGGAAGAGATAAAAGACTGAACATAACGAACTTGAACTTCTTCTACCTCACATAGCACATTAATTTAAAATAACTCTCTGTGCTATACAATAATAATCTGTATTCTTCACCTAGGGCATGTGTTTACTCACATTAATCCGAATAGCTAGTATTTCCTGTATGCAGTGCAGTTTCTAACACCCTTTCCCATATATCATTTCGTTTTTCACAACATGACTTTGAAACCTGCAAGGCACCTAGTATGTTTATAGTCCCCATTTTAAGAATGAAGAAACTGACGCTGAGACGGTCCCAACAAAAGTGCCTGGAATCAGGAAGGTCCATAAACCGAGAGCTCAGGTCTGCTGGGTGCGGACTGGCCAGGCTCCTGGTGGTTGCAGCACAGTGCGGCCTCCCTGGTATCCCCGGGAAACCTTCCTGCTGGGAGAAAGTCAGCACATTCCGGGCCTGCTCTCCTTGTCACCCTCCCCTAGATAAGTGTGCCAGCTGCCTCACAGGGTCAATTCTTGCAGGATCAACTCTCCTGCAGTCACTTGTCACGTAAGTCCTGCCTTTCAGGTTCTGAGGCTCAGAGGCCCGGGCAGTACACAGCGATGCTGCAGAGCTACTGCAGGGCAGGGAGCTGACCTTCCTCCGGGAAGAGGGGTGCCGAGGAGGAGACGGCAGTGGGAGGGCACGAGGCAATGATTTGGGGCCACTTCATGGAGGACCCTTGGAACAGAGACAGAGCAGAGGAAAAGCCCTGTAAAAACTCAGCGATGGCATCATGTGACATAATAAGAAACAAATGCCTTCCTGTACCTGGAGTTTATGTAGCACAAATTGAAGAGATACAATTTTTGTCAATAGGTTTACCATTCAGTACATACAGCACTGAGGTCAACAGATACACATGTAGGTGGGAGGTTTCTAGTGGAAAATGGCAAATTCATCACGTGTTTCTGCTCCCCTTCCCTAAAGTCCTCTAACATGAGAATAAATGAGTATTTTAAACGTCAATGAATCCTAAAGACAAATAACAGGGAGAGAAGTAAAGTGACAAAATAAACTGCAATAGGTAGTGGGAGGAACCTAAGTCAGATGGAGGCTTCGGTTAATCCGCTGCACACCTGTAGGAAGGGTTATGGATGAGACGCACATTTCTCCCTGCTTAACGCTGAGAGGCACCACTGAAGTAGGCCAGCTGGTGGGGTGAACACCGGGGTTTGGTTAGATGTCTGCGTTCAGAATGCTTGGACCCAAAGTTTCCTTCCCCACGACCATGCAATCAACCCACCATAACTTCATCCATCTGCTCAACCCAGCCTCCAGGAGACCGGAGGTTTATTGTCTGGAGAAAATAAACTATGTTAATTTGCGGTTTAACAAGGTGAATGAAACACATGCATTTTTACTCTGCTTCTACAGAAAATGAATTAAAAAGAAATGTGTATATAAGACAGAAAAAAAACCTCTTGAAATTGAAAGTATTCTCACCATTTTAAATATTTAATAATTGACAGATGTGTTATAAGATTAAGTTGAAAGCGTATCCAGGAAAATAGACAAAAAGATACAGACATAAAATTTTAGAGAAAAAGGAAAAAATTTCTAACTAATGGAAATCCCAGAGATTTCCAAAAAAGAAACTTCCAATTTTTATCCAGAAATGGATGAAAAAATAATTAAATAAATAATGCAAAATCCATTCTAGAAGTGAGGATCTTTGACTCTTTGGGATCAAAACTTCCCCTACAGGCCAGGAGAATATCACTTTTACATTAATTAAACACACTAATATGCATCATTCTGAAATATTAGAAGCCCAGGAAGAAAGAGAACAATCTATAACATCTTCCAGAAACATAGAGCAGATCACGTGTAAAGGAAAAGAATAAAAATTGCGTTAGATTTCTCAAGAGCAATAATGGATTGAGAAGATTCTTTAAATGTCTTCACGTTTTCAAAATAAAATTACTTTGAACTTAGAATTGTATACCCAGACCAAACGTCAGCCCAGTGTGATGAAAGCTATGTTCAGACACGCAAAGATTCAAACACATACTTCTCATACCATTTTTTACAGAAGGGTTCCCCAAACAAACTTATAAATCAAGAAAGAGGAAACGAGGGGACTCAGGAAATGCAGAACCAACAGAGAAGGCAATAAAGTGAATTCTCCCGAGCAACAACGGTGAAGCAGTCCTACCGAAAAGCAGAAGGATGGAGTACAGCGGGAACGCCTCCAGGAGATAAACAGGAAAGAAAATAACTATTTGATGTACGTGTCCATTTGACCAACTGATGAATGTGTGTGCAGCGGAGGCTGGCAATGCTCGTCCAGTTCGATGTTCTCCTTTTCCTAGGTGGCCCACTAAATTTCATTTCCTAGCCCTTACAGCTAGGAAGGCGTGTAGCCGAGTGCTGGTTAGTAGTGTGTGAGTCGCAGTGGTGGCCCCCACTTCCAGGCCATTCCCATATAATGACCTATGAGACCCTCCATGCCTTCCCTCTCTTCTTATTAAAATCCAGACACAAAGACTCACTGAGGAGCTCTGTGGCCCTAGAAGATGTTAAAGCCCAAAAGGAAAGAAGCCTGTGACTCTGAGTGACCGTGGGCACACAAACCCCAGCAGCCACATGTTAGACTGTGACACGAGGAAGCAATGAACCACCACCACATACACTCACTGAGATTTTCTGGGTTGTTTGTTATGGCAGTTAGACTATTCCGACTGGTACGACTTGAAATGTCATCTGGGTGGGGGCATTTGTGAATAATTCCCAGTAGGTACAGAGAATACTGAACACATGGTTGGGGGAAGGGTGTTACTGTACTAACTCCAGGAAAAACGAAAGGCCATGAGAGAAAAGAAACATAATGATAACATACCACACTGTAAGAAGTGGACATAATCAGAATAATGGGAACACTGACAGGAGACTAACCATAAGTTATGATATAACAATATATAGAGGGTGGGGATAAATCTCCAGTTGGTGAGAGCATCGTTCCCATAGGCTAAGGTTACAGGTTTGATCCCTGGTTCAGGCATATACAAGAATCAAACAATGAATACATAAATAAGTAAAACAACAAAAATTGATGCTTCTTTCTCTCTACCTCAAATCAATTAAAAAATCCTTTAAAGAAAATAAAAGACAGTCTGCATATACGAGTGTGAACGTGTAACACAACTAAATCCTCAACTATTGTAACATAGAATCAATAAATAATGTTTAAAGTTGCTAAATAAAGAAATAGCAGGATGAACAAACCATTTATAAATATGTAAATAAGTACCATGGAAGAGCACTAAAAAAGTCCAATGTTTTTCTGTGGGGATTGGGATTTAGGAGAAAATCTGCACTAGTTTATTAGAAATTTAACACCATTATAAAAATTATGACATGTATTACCTTAAAAAATAAAACTAATATTAAAGTAGTTTTAAAATATACATAGAAAACCAAAAGGTATTTGTTCGATAGTGAAAAGATTACAATTTATTAAAGTACTTGCATATCTTTTTTGCATAATAACCTATAGGCGGTGAAAATGTGAATTTGGGGTATAGACTACAGACAGATCTCAGAGGTTTGCACACCCACTTGTTTACACAATAAGCATTTACTGAGTGGCACGTGCCTGATGCTGTGCCAGACTCCCAGCAGGTAAAGCAGAAACATGGAAGAAAACGATAGGTGCTCCAAGGGAAAGTGGGCATTCTAAAGCTTGAACCAACACACAGATTTGGTGTCTTCTCTCCTGCCCTTTGTGACACGAGCCAAGGACTTAATTGCTTCGCGTCCTTCAAAACACTCTTCAAAATTGCCATCTCGTCTCCCTACTTGAAACTCACGCTGATGAGATCAGAGGTTTCCTAACTCTCCCTTCTCCTGGGATGG
>PVKM010037647.1:0-14372 GCA_004027735.1 Carollia perspicillata | reverse complement strand
TTTTTCTCTTTGTTAGATCCACACATGCCTAATTTAAATATTTCAGCTGATGGTCCTATGGAGTTATATTTGTGTGATTCAACATTGGGTAAGGATTTTACGTATGAGTGATGACTATTTTTGATAGAATTTGTAAAATAGCTGTGAGCTAGCAACATAATACTTACATATATGTAATATTTCTTCTCCTATTTTTATGAATCAGATGTGATGGTGAGGACTAACAGTAAATTTTCAATTTCTCCCCTAGTTTGTTTTTCTCTTTGAGGTATTTGTTTTCTATTTCTGCTATAACAAATTATAATAAACCGAGTGGCTTCAAACAACAAAAATTTACCTACGGTTATGTAGCTCAAATGACCACCACAGATTCATGGGTTCAAAGTCAAGATGTTGACAGGGCGGCATCCCTTTTGTGGCTGTAGTGGAGCATCTGTTTCCTTGCTTTTCCAGCATCTGAAGACTGCTGGCATTTCTTGGCTCACGGACCTTCTCCATTTGTAAACTAATGGCAGGTTGATTTCTTTTCGCATCCCATCATCCTAATCTATTCTGCCTACCTTGTCTACTTTCAAGAAGCCTTGTGATTATAATGAGTCCGCCAGGATAATCTTATTTTCAGTTCAAGTGATTAACAGCTTTCAATTCTATCTGTAAGCTTAATTGCCCTATGCCGTGTGAAGTGGTATGCACACAGTTATCAGGAATCTTGACACAGGTGTTACTGGGAAGGAGGGCGTTTTCTTCCTGTCACAAACTGTATGGAATTTCAGGTTCTTACTCGGACTAGATGAGCTTAGTGTTTCGACTGAACTGGCTCCTGTAATCGCCAGTACTGCTCTCGCCATTTGAGAATGTTTTCCATCTGCTGGACACTGTGCTTTTCACTTGCATATTCACAAACGCCCCTCAGGTCACAGTCTTTATAACCTGCTTCCATGGGTATGCACACATCCTCTCCCCACAGCCGAGGCCTCCTCTCTGAGGCATTTTGTGGTAATGTCTAAATTTCTGCCTATGGTAGAATTATGGGATGTTTGTCCCAGCCTCGGATTTGTCTCATCCTCTCGTGATCTAAGGAATTTTATCCTGGGGCTGACCACTCCTCCTCTTTCAATTAAGTCACCAGCCTTTCTTCTTACCTTATCCTGCTGCACAGTCTTAAACCTTCAATGGAGTTAATCTTAAAATTCAAAGGCCAAAGATGTTATAAGGGGATGTCCTCCAGGATCTGTTTACTTGGGGTGGTTGCAAGAGCTTGACTTTAGAACAAAAAAGCTTAGTTATTGTTCGAGAAAGGAAAATAGGTGAAAAATTTTTCCAGCATTTCTTTCCTAAAATTTTCTTTCCCCCTGTTTCTCCCCTTTTTTTTCTTTCTCATCTGGTTCCTTTCAGAATTTATTGTCCTTGACTATCTTCTGCTATACATAGAGGAGAGGGAAGATATTCTAGAAGATATTATTTATTGGCATTGCAGTTTTATTTCTATCGCTAATGACATGCATATTCCTGAAATTAAGTCTCTGCCTGCAGGTGTTAGTTCTTTTCTCTGGGAGCTAATATTATATTTATGGCAGAGAATGGTGAGGGCATAAAAGATAGTTTGCTTCCTGCAGTAAACAAAGTAAAAAATTTAAAGTGAAAATTATTAGGTACATACATGGAGAAGGTGTATAATATAGCAGTAGACAAAGTAAGGGCAAAGAATTGACTGAGGCCTGTTATGATAAATCTGAACCATAGGTGAGATAATAAAGATAGAATGACAGTGGTTAATGAGAATAATACTGAAAATGCTAATTAAAAAAAAGGAAAAGAACAGGAAAAGTGGGAAAAAGAAGTCAAGAAGGAAAGGAAGAGAGAAGAAAGGAGAGATCGAGAGAGAAAGCAAAGAAAGAGAAAAAAAGACAAAAGGAAAAGATAAAGTCCTAAAGTCAAATGATATTTGCACACGAATTTGCTTGTTTTTAAAAAGGAAGACATATATTTTTAGATAATGAAACCAACTCTTTGTGCCATTAAATGTTACTGACATGACCACATTCCAGTACAAGCTTAGAGAAGAGATACCAAGCAGGAAACTGATGAAGTGAGGAAAAGTACTGGCATCCACATGAAACTGATCAGGACATTATTTAGTGTGTGTCCCGGCAATTGCTACGGCACCTGGCCCAAGGAAATCCATTCGTTGTGCAGCCACTGCACTATATGTAAATTTAAAATTTAGATGAGGTTTGATTCTGAAATATCAAAGACGATTTTAGTAGCTGTTTGCTTTAGGATATCATATTTTAAATGTGGTAATTACTCTGCAAAGCTTATAGCTATCACCAAATTATTCTTCTTACCTTGCTTTTTTCTTCTTCGTAATCTGTAATTGTCTTAGCAGTGGTTCAACTTGAGATATTATGCTACATAATGAGAAAGGTCTTGAGGGTTTCATTGCGTTCCTCATGTCAAAGGAGTCTAGTGACCTAGCTTCCTATCTCCTGGGTCCCTCTAGACCTCTTGATGTGTACCTTTTTTACAATGTTATTTAAAAGTCATGATCTCATTCTCTAACAATTCCATTAGTTGATTATGCTATTTGCAAAAAGTAAAAATCATTGAAAGCACTTATTTTTATTATATATTAAAAATAAAATTTATAGTCTCTAATGATAGAGCCTGAAAACCAGTCTTTCTCAATTTAAACAAAAAATATAACAGTCTAATAAATGTCTATCATTTTTCTTTCTTTACAGAAGAGCAACTTATTCTTTTCACAGCTGTATACCAGAACCTCCAAGAAGGTTACCTGGCACATAATATGCTGTCAAAAATAATTTGTTGACTATATGAATATATAATATTTCATAGTAGTTCTAAGTTAATAATTCATCGGTATATATGTCCCTTTACCTACATGTAAAAATCATGAGAAAAAATCAAGAGTTCATGTCTTGCCTTGGCTGGTGTGGCCCAGTGGATTCAGTGCTGGCCTGCCAACCAAAGGGTCACCAGTTTGATTCCCAGTCAGGGCACATGTCTGGGTTGCAGGCCAGGTCCCCAGTAGAGGGCACATGAGAGGCAACCACACATTGATGTTTCTCTCTCTCTCTTTCTTCTTTCCTTCCCCTCTCTCTAAAAATAAATAAATAAAATCTTAAAAACAAAAGAGTTCATGTCTCACTAACGTGATTAATTTCACTCTTAGCTTTACTCAGTTTTCATTGTAAACAACTTCGTTGATAAACTCTGTAAGATTAAAGACCGAATATTGTTATACTACAATCTCTGAAATTATGAAGGGGGAAAGCCTCCCATATTTGCCCATGCTTGTGAACAGAGGCTTGGTCAAAAGAGTAAACAGCTCTCTGACACACTGGTTAACAGGGCAGGTGTGTACAGACATCCAGGAATGACCATTCTGTATCCAGGATATCTCATGTGTGGCCAGCACTTCCTGGGCAAATCCATCTCACAGTCCAAGGCAAAAACTTTCAGTTCTAAGACCTAAAATGGGATTTCTATCTTCTTCCCTTCATTACTTCTTTGCCTCTGAAGATATAATGGTGAATAAGACACAGTCCTTAACCTCAAAGAGTGGAAGAAATAATGAAAATAGAGAAAAGAAAACACACAGTAGGGCTGCATTCAACATGGATGTAGAGGCAATTTCGATGAGCAGCGAGAAAGGGTATTAAGCTCACATGGAGGGCTATTTCCTCAGCCACTGGAAGGATAGCGTCAAATCCCTTTCACACTGGAAAGCTAAGGCAGAATGCTGCTTTGCCAAATCAAGTGTTTTGGCTATGTATATGTGTAAATACTGGAAAGAAATGCAGTTTTTTTGGCTTCCGCCATACCTTCCCTTTATTCTGGGTGACTGAAAATGAATATATAGAGTAAAATACTGTAGATTATTTTTGTTTTTGTGTTTGCCACTTTTAAAATTATGCTTTCTGAAAATTTCCCATACAATTTAACTTAATTACTCTTATCACAAAAAACAAATAATTCTTTTGTTTGTATTTTTTTGTCTGAAGAGTCAGTCTTATATAAATGAATTTCCTAAAGTTGCATTTTTTGTCTAGGTCCTATCTTCTCCTAATGCCAAAACATTCCTAGTTTCCTGTCCTCACAGTATTTCACATGCTGTTTGCTCCCCACTTGTGCTGCCGTCCACATGCGCTCCATCTCTGACACCTGCAGCCTGAGTGTTCTCTGCACCTTGTCCTTCATACTCTAGTTCTCTTCGACATGCCATTGCTGTCACTCTCATTGTCTCTCAGATAGGTGATCTTTTTAAATAGCCCGTCTCTTAGAGTTTTTCTCTTGTACATATTCATTCTGTCCCTGCAAACCCACCGTCACTTATTATCAGCCTCATGCATATTCCCAGGATAATGTTTAAATCAGCAAGGCCAAACATGCTTACACTTTAAATAGCCAGTAGTGCCAATGTACCACCTCTCAACTGCACAGCTACATCATCAAGCAGTGACCTGGAAACATTCAACTTCCTACAGCATTAAGAAAGCACCCAGTACATCTCAACATTGACTCTCTGTTTCTTATGTCAGTGCACACACACACAAATCCACACCATGTACTCAAAGATACCTTGTACACACCCTCACTCTCACACTCACACCTATGCCCACATACACACACCTTCTCAGGGCTGATATGGTTGGTAGGCTGGACTGTGGTGCATACTACATGGAAGAAAAGGAACAAAGACTCCTATACTCCTATTACTTTATGAGACAAATATCCCTGGAACAAAGATGAGTGGATATGTTTGTGTGACAATCGAATCCAGGGCTAAAGGGAAGTGGAGCAGAAACTGCCTACTTGTAGACTTTTTATCACTATTTCTTTTACAAAGACAAGAAAATACCATCAGATTATCAGGATTTATTCTAATTCAAGAGAGATTACAAGAATATTTTTGCAGGTAAAAGTTCAAAGTGCAATCTATTACTTACAAAAATAATGCATATAACATAGCATTGTCATTTATTATTGTTTGTTGGGTTATTATATCAATCACTTATTTTACATTAACTATATCTTAGAATCAAGGAAATATGACATAGGGGATTTGTAGACAGTCACTTGAATTCTTTGGAAATTGTTTTTCTCATTTTCTTTTAACATTGAGGCCAGCATTCAGGGTAATATCCTACAGAAAAGAATGCACTATTTTTCCAAGTCGTTATATCTCTGACCACACTGGGGTCATCCTTGACCTCCTGCTCAGTTCATCTTCTTCGATCACTCTTGTCATCCCCATCATCTCCCTGCAGAGTCTATTTAGTGAGTACCTTTACGGCTTATGTTACTTTTGAGGTTTATGAAACATAAAACAAATTCTGTATTTATTAAAACCTAGGAGTCTCAGTGAGAAAATATAGAAAAATGTTTTATAATTGATGGAATTAATATGATACTAAAAAGCACAGGTATGGATTCCAGGAAGCACAGAGTTTTTGAAGAAGGTGTTCCTCAGGGCACTCCCCGGGGTGCCACTGAGACACCTGGCTTTCCCACTGCCAGACAACCTGACGCTAGTTGTAGACATTGCTTGTCTGCTTTATGGCTTGGCCTCTGGTCCTGCCCATCACACAGCTCCATGCACTTCCCCCTCAGAAGTTATACCTGCCCTTCGGATACATGTGTTAATACTTGGGGATATGTGCTTCTGGCAGTTAGAACTAAAAACTTTAGTACATCTGGGCTTTAGGGGGCCCAAAGTTAACCATACATAGTGGTTTTCCTGGGACAGGTACTGGTTTACAGATATTATCCAAACATAATTGTCTTCACTTATAAAATAGATTGTATCTTCATCTACTTAATAAAAGGATAGAAAAGCTGTACTCCTTGGTCCAGGGGAGCAGCAAGTGTTCTTGTCTTTTTCTGGAGCCCAGAGAAGGAAATAATATCCACTCAAGGCACTAGCCTCCTAAATTTGCAAGTTTAGAATGCAAGTTTTCACTTCTCTGGGACCTTGCAGTAGCAGAACCTTACCACTCTCAGAGAACAGTAGGTGCCAGAGACCTCCACGGACAGAGACACTTTTTTGTTAAAGAAGAATATACATAAGAATAGTTGTCACATAATGAATGATACACGAGAGGGAAATTAAGCTAACCCTGAAAACAAACAAACAAACAGCCTAGGAATTTATGGCAATTACCATTCTGTACGGACCATGACTCTGCCAATCACCTCTCTCCACATTCTTTATCCCCTCCTTTATCTAATGAAAGTCACACATACACACATTTTATTTACTTATTTTTTTACACATCAAAGTTCTTAGTTTACTAATCCTCGTATGAAAAATCTGCACAATCACCAAAGACAAAGTCACTGAAGAATCTTTATTCCTTCTGTGGTCTAATCTCCACCTCACTTTTTGCCAGCACCAACATTGGCCTTTGCAGTCTCCCTGACTTTCTTAAGTCTTTTCTTGGATTCCTTTCTCAGTTTTTTGAGGTCTTTTCTTCTCATACAGGCCATGTCTTGCAAGTCTATGTTGGGTTCATTTTTCTTTACATAATCCAAGGAATCGTAAATCATACCACAGCCAGTTGTCTTGCCACCACCAAAATGGCTCCTGAACTGAAACGCAAAGATGACATCTGGTGTGTTCTTATACATTTTGGCAAGATTTTCCAAAATTTCTGTCTTAGGTGCCGTTGCCTTTCCAGGCTGAAGGACATCAATGAGCATTTATTCCTGCTGAAGTAGTCTGTTGGTCACAAACTTCCTGGTCTGGATAGCTACTATGTCATTTATGATAGTGGCCAATAATCAAGCAGCCAGGGAAGAAAAGAACCACACATACGAGTGTTAGTTGGGGAAGTAGCTACTGGCCTTGTGACAAAGGTTATGAATGTGTGTGCTTTTGTGCATCTTCAATATCACTTCTTTGAAAAGAATTTACTTATTTTCCAGCACCTTATCATCTCTTCCTATGATCCAGCATGGAAAGGTATGGTGCCGATGAGCCAGCATCGACCCTGCCAATCATTCTAACAAGAATGCTGCCCTAGTCAGTGACAAATGACAGGAAGAAAGCTGTGTCCCTGACCACCTTGTGAACAGATCTCCCTATGCTCCGTGCCTGACCTATTAGGTGAGACAGAAATACAGTTCTATGTCAGATAAAAAGCTATAATTCTAAGTCTCTTTTTAAAAGTAGGTTAAAGTGTTTCTTTTTTATTTTTATGTTTTTATTATAGCTTTCAATAGTACTTTATATTGTTTTTGGTGTATAACATAGTGGTTAGACAATCCTATATTTTACAAAGTGTTCCCTCCCAGTATTTCCTGTACCTACCTGGCTCCATACACAGTCATTACAATATTGTTGACTTATTCCCTGTGCTCTATTTTATGTTCCTATGACTATTTTGTAACTGCCTATGTGTACTTATTTTTCTTAAACAGAGATTTTGTTTATTTTTAGGGAGAGAGGGAGGGATGGAAAAAGAGAGGGAGCAACACATCGATGTGTAAGAGAGAAACATTGATTAGTTGCTCCAATTTGAGACTGCCTACAACCCAGGCATGTTCCCTGATAGGGAATCAAACCAGTGACTTTTCCCTTTGCAGGATGATGCTCAACCAACTGAGCCACACTTTCCAAGGCTCACTTTGTAGTTCTTAATGCCTTCATCTCTTTCACTCAGTCCCCATCCTGCTTTCCCCTCGGCACCGCCAGTGGACTCTATGCATCTATGAGTCTGTTGCACTATGGTTTGTTTTATTTAGAACATTCCACATGTAAGTGAAATTGTATGGTGTTTGCCTTTCTCTGACTGCCTTTCACTTAGCATTGCACCCTGTACATCCATCCACGCTGTCACAAAGAGTAAGATTTTATTCTTTTTTTATTGTTAATATTCTATTGTGTGTATGAGGTCTGTCTGGAAAAGTCCAGCCATTGTTAACATAACGAGAACAGTTTGCATGACATCTAACATGGTAGCCAAAGAGAGTGGACTGGAATGCATATGCATGAATAATGACAACTTCACTATGTTAGTCAGTGGGGGTGGTAGATACCATTGAGTGAGCATATGTACGGTGTGGCTGTCACATTCAAAATGACTGAGTGAATAGAGCCACATATCTGCATTAAATTTTTGTTAAGCATTTTTATTTCTTTGTGGACACTATTCAGATGACTAATGAGGCTTTTGAGGATGATGCAATGAGTGAAGCACAAATAAAAGTGTGGCACAAATGTGTCAGAGAGATTGATGGCACAATCTGTTGAAAGTGATCCACATTCTGGAAGGCCTGCGACAAGCAGAACACCTAAAGATGTTGAACTCAGCACCCCATACAGCCTAGATTTGGCTCTCTGTGATTTCTGGCTTTTCCTAAACCTAAAATCACGTTGGAAAGGGAAGAGATTTCAGACCCACAGCGAGATTCAGGAAAATACAATGGAGCAGCTGATGGTGATTCCAACAAAGGATTTTGCAGAGTTTTAAACAGTGGAAGGGATGCTGGCAGAACTGTGTGAGGTCCCATGATGCCTATTTTGAAGGGGACTGAGGTATCATTGTCCTATGTGCAATGCTTCTTATATCTTGTATCTTTTTCAATAAATGTCTCTTCTTCATATTACATGGCTGAATACTTTCTGGACGGGTCTCATATGTACCACAGCTTAACCAATCAAGATACCATAACATAAATATAATATAAAATAAAATGAAATAAAGAAATGAATAAATAGGACACCTTGGAAAAAACAAATAAATTTGAAAAGATCTCTAAATAAAAGAGAAACACATTAAAAACAAATAAAAACTAGAAATGTATGTATATGAATGCCAACATTCTTTGCAGAGCAATTTCAGAAGGGGAGATTATACATAAAGGAGGTAATATGTTAATGACAATGAGTGATACTTTTCCAGAATTGAGGAATGTAAGAATCTTCAGCTCGTAAAATCCATTTCATCCCACAAAGTTTATACCTAAACAGTGTTATGAATCTGCAGAACTCTTAAAGTAAATAGAAATTAGTAATGGCAATGGGAGGAGACTTGGCAGGGAGTGGTGAACACACAATATAATACATAAATGAAATATGATAGAATTGTGCACCTGAAACCTATATAATCTTACTAAGCAATGTCACTCCAATAAATCAATACAAAGAAAAAAAGAAGTTAATATAGGCAACTAAAAAGTGATAGCTGACTATGAAACAGGAATAACAAATATAAGAATTGGGTGAAGTAGCATCTTCAAATACCCAAAGAAAAGAATTGTCAACACCAAGTTAAATTATCTCTTAGAGTTAAATGTGAAATAAAGTCATTTTAAAATAAGAACCACTGACAGACTAGCCCTGGCTGGTGTGGCTCAGTGGATTGAGTGCCGGTCTGCCAACCCAGTGGTCACCAGTCTGATGTCCAGTCAGGTATGAATACTTCCCACTTAACCATAAATTGGTTTTCTTTGAGCAGGATATATAATTCAATGTGACTCATTTCTCTCATTGCAGCATTTTATTCCATTGGTTAAGTCTTTCTAAACACCATGACAATAACGATATTATCAGGAGTCAGCCTATCACTGCGAACTTGCCGCCTATTTCAAAGATATTGTCCTGTTATAGCTCTAGATGTCTTATTGTTACGAATGTCATTTTCTGTGGTATTTAGAATGACAACTTCAGGTTTGCATTCTCCACCCCCGTCAAATTTCAGATAAAACCCAAAATCTTATCAACTTAAATATCAGCTATAAGAAAGGTAAAAATAATTCATATAACATGCAATTTTGAAAGTCTGCACTCTGTGGCTAGTGTATGGCATTATTATTTTTAATTGAATTTATTGGAATGACAGTTAATGAAATTATATAGGTTTTAGGGGTCCAGTTCTGCAATACATCATCTGTATATTGTATTGTGTGTTCACCATCTTTAGTCAAGTTTTCTTCCATCAATATCTACCCTCCCTTTACCTCTCTTACCTTTCTCCCCACCCCCTTTTCTCTGTGGTAATTTTTTACGGTTTTCTGTCTATGAGGTTTTGGAGTGTTTTTTTTTTTTTTGTTCTTTTTTTAATCCCTTCATCTTTTTCACCCAGTCCCACAACCCTCTCCCATCGGACAGTTCTCAGTCTGTTCTCTATGAGTCTGTTTCTATGTTGTTTGTTAGTTTATTTTGTTCATTAAATTCTACATGTAAGTGAGATTATATGGTGTTTTTCTTTCTCTGAGTAGGTTATTTCACTTAGCATAATACTCTCCAAGTCCATCCATGCCGTTACAAAAGGTTAGGTTTCCTTCTTTTTCATAGTCATGCAGTATTTTGTTCTGAAAATGTACCGCAGCTTTTTTATCCACCAATCTACTAATGGGCACTTGGGCTGCTTCCAAATCTTAGATGTTGTAAATAGTGTTGCAATGAACAAAGAGGTGTATATATTCTTTTAAATTAATGTTTTGGGTTTCTTCAGCTATATTCCCAGAAGTGGAATTGCTGGGTTGGAAGGTGGTTCTGTTTTTAGTTTCCTCAGGAAACTCCACACTGTTTTCCACAGTGACCACACCAGTCAGCATTCCTACTGAACAGTGTACACCGGTTTCCTTTCACATGTATGGCATTATTAATTTTGGTAAAATAATGAGAAGAACATTAACAGGGAAGATTTGCCTCTGGACAACTGCCACTTAGGGTGGAGTCTAGAACATACTCCAACTTTTGCTGAATATACTCTTAAGACTTTTCTCCTCATGGGGCTTCCTGAAATTTGAATTTAAGAAACAACAAAAAATATTTAGCTTCTTCTGCATTTACTCCTTCTTTGCTTGCAATAACAACAGCGATTGTAGGCCCATTCGTTTCGTTACAAATGGTCACGTGTTTCCCTTCACATAGTGGAAAGGTGATCATCTCTCATCTGGAGTTTGGTGAGCAGTGAAGCTGATAGATATAAGAATGGCAGAATATGAACATAAGCCAGAAAAGGCAAATCTGGTAGAGGGGATTTAAAGCAGCCTTTACCTTTCTCCGTGAACCAGGAAGGATGAGAGGGTTCCGTCTGGGTTGCTGTAACTCCCAGGAAGATAGCTGAGTTTGTACTGTCTTCCTGCTGCCACAAGTGGAGCCTATTACATCAAATAAAGAAACGGCCCAAAGCAACAAAAGGATATGGTATAGATCCTCATTGTTGTAAAGAGGGCTACCGAAAACCAACCAACCAAACAACAGGAAAACAAAACAAACAAAAAATTTGTCTTCTCAACCTGATTTTATCAAATGGAGTTGTGGAAACATATCCTTGGTCACCCATAGATCACCTAATGTGCTAAAAGAAAGAACCAGACATAACGACTTCTAAGGTCTAAAGAGGGTGTCATGGACCAAACATGACCTCTGTGGTTTATACACAATTTCCTGCATTCTGAAAAGCTTTCAAGCCACTTTCAATGAGATATGGAACATGTGATATGAGATTATAGCTAGATGGGTAGTGATACTTTGGTAAGTGCTACTCTATAAAAAATCTCTGAATGATAATATCCAGACAGAATTAAATAGTTATTTCTCGCATCTAGAAAGACTAGTGGGATCCAGGGATAAGAAAAAAACTTTATGCAGTTTTGAAAGTATGTGGCAACTACAGCTGATATGATTACATTTTCTAAAATTGGATAATTATATATATATTTTAATAACAATTTCTGTGTCTCTAGGAGGTAAATTAGTGGGTAACTTTGGCAAGTCACATGCCTTCTAGGTTAAAAAATGGTGCCTTCTAGGTTAAAAAAAAACTTTCTCAAAATGTTCTGAAAAAGAACATTTTGAGCCATAATCACAACTGTCCTTTGTGGGTCTTGTCCTAGAGTGATATTCTGCAGGAGATATTCAGTCTGACCACAACCACTCTACAAGCATCTTTTTTTTTTTAATGTTTTAGAGTCTTCTTGTTATCAGAAGACTTTCACTAAGTCAGTTTCATATAGTCATTAAACAAGAATCTGCTTATAAATAGCAGATTTTAAAAATAATTTACATAAATAATTAATCAAAGTGGAAATAGGGGGAGTGTCTCTTTTGGAGAAGATCTTTAACATGTTTAGTGAAATTAAAATCACTGTAATCTGCCTTTATCTGCCATTAAAAATCAAGAATAAAGGAGACTGGAAAAGAGAAAAGTATATTCAAATAGGGAAGAGAATTACACTGAACTGAAGTCATCCAGGTGACAATGGTTTTCACATTTACGTAGGCATGGCCTTTTGTCAAGACATAGTTATCATTTTCAGAAGTCTAATGATGCTATCAAGTATATTCTCATTTTACTTAAATCTACAAAATGAACATTAATAACTGAAGTGCTAAGTAGCAACTAAGTAACGTAATTTCAAAATAAGGAAATCTCTTTAACATGAATTAATGAGAAGGTAGAGGGATCATGACTTCATTGGCACATCACTGGGAAGAAACATCTGACCTAGCGAAGTGAAGCGTCTGGGTTTACCAACGGCTCCAACAATGCTTATTGTTCTGGGGACATTCCAATACAAACGCTTTTGTTCTTGTTGTCATGGGCTAGATGAGAAGGCGGAAAATAAGAAAATGACTCCAGAAACAAAGAAAATTTTAGTCACCTTGAAGTAGTCAAATTTAGTGAAAAATAAAGTCAATTAATAATAATCTAGTTAAACTTTCAGACACTATATTTTTTATTCATTGTTTTATTCATTTTCCCCTCACTTTGAAACAATCCAGAGACAGGAAAACTTACCTGTAGAGGAGGTGGAGCAAATGCCAGCAGAGGTAGAGCCATTTGTGCCAGTTTAATGAATCTCTGCCAATGGTTCCGTTTCAGTGGAACCTCAGGAACGACTATTTAACAACACAATTAAAATAATTGTGAGTGATTCTCATGTCAATCCTCAACTGTTATATTATAATATCTATATTTATTTCTGAATCAAAGTCACTGAGAAGAGTCTAATGCCTCAGACCTAGTTAAGAGCCACCAGTTTTAGATATCGTTGAGTTCTAATTACTATTTAAATTACGCGGTGGCCTCACATGGCTAGAACAACACAAGGGCAAAGATATGTTTGCTCATTTTTACTGAAATATTGAAAAAACTTGTGGTTTGTTCTCCTATTTAAAAATGTATCATTTTAATTCTTAACCTTTCCCTGAAGGCCTATTATGATGCATAAGTCATACACATCAGTTTTAATTATGATAATAGTAAATTCTTCAGTGAAGACCTATGGGATGTAATAAACTGCTCACAATGTCTTTAATCTGATAGATTTGCAGTGTCATGTTAAGATAAGGAAAATATGGAAAGTATGAAATAGAAATTAAATGTATAAATCAGACTGAAGTGTTTTTTTTAAGATGTGTATTAAAAAAACAAATTAAATTATTGTCCTTAAAAAACTGGTGACTCTACTTTTTTTTTGGGGGGGGGTCTGGTTATAGTGGAAGATTCTCTATTGTCAAAATTACCATAAAGAAGAAAAATAAGATCAATGTTATAAATGGAGTGAAATGTGACTCCACACTGGGTAGAATGACTTTATATAATTTAGCAATGTTTTTAATATCTCCTTGGATTTTTCCCCTATAGTTAAAAATAGTCATTAGTATTATGTATTTTTGTTATTTGAACAATACACTAATGTCTTCATTTCTCTTCAACAAACAGCATCATAGTACCTTAGCAATTGCTGGAAAATATTTATTGCATTTCACAGTCCTTTATGTGACCTATTTTATAGATTGTTTCAACATTTAATGATGCCCGGAGACTCTTGAATTTGCCAATGTTATTAGCAATGTTAATTATTTATATTTTCCCTACATGAGAAAAGCATTGACATAATTGGTCTGGTAAATAAGAAAAAAACAAGAACCAGGGTGCCATAAATTGGAACAATGTTTCATTCAAAGTAAGAAAGCATTGCATATGTGTGTATGTTTGATAGAAATTAAAACAAATAAAAAAGAAGGATTAATTTATAATTTTGAATTTCTTTTTTTAATTTAAAAAAAAATTATTTTAGTTGTTGTTCAAGTACAGTTTTCTGTCTTTTACTTCCATCCCAGTCCACCCCCCTAGTGCTCCCCACCTCCCTCCCCTTTCCATCCCCCTTAGTTTTTGTCCATGTGTCCTTTATATTTGTTCCTGTGACCCCTTCCCCTTTTCCCCTGAAATTCCCTCCCCTCTCCCCTCTGGTTACTCTCAGCCTGTTTTTTATTTCAATGTCTTTGGTTATATTTTGCTTGCTTGTTTGGTTTGTTGTTTAGGTTCCTGTTAAAGGTGAGATCATATGGTATTTGTCTTTCAACATCTGGCTTATTTCACTTAGCA
>PVKM010037646.1:0-14378 GCA_004027735.1 Carollia perspicillata | reverse complement strand
TATATATATAATTTTTGCCTATGGTTACTTGTACTATGCTTGTGGCCCTCTTTCTTAAAGATGTGTGATGTTTGTGTTGTTATCTTGACCCAGAGGTTTATGATTTATACTTTTATTTATAAAAATGGGGGGAAAAACTGTGCTAAACAATTTTATTGCTTACAGTAGCATAAGAGGGATATCAGCTTTTAGAATTTATGTATTTTTTAAACAGAGCAGCTAAATGCTGACAGCGGTGCCATTTTCATGCAGGTTCAAAGGCATCTTGATGTTCAGTCTTTTTACTGAAACACGACACTTGATGTGCTCGGTCTTCATGATTGTTATCATCTGTTGCACCATGCAGGTCCCTCACAACCCTCGGTCTGGTTATCTCAGCCCTTGCGGATCAAAGTGCTGGCAAAAACAAGAATAAATTTGTTCCATATCGGGACTCAGTTCTCACTTGGCTGCTCAAAGTAAGTTATTTTTTCTTTCCTGGTCTGCTCTTGGTGGTTGGTAACAGGAAGAATAAAGAGTAGAATAGTACTCCTTTTCAGTTATTCTTTCCTCTCTCAATGTTCAAATTTATAACCATTAGGCTTGTGGGTGATAATTATAATTTTAATTGATGAAGCACAGGTTTCTTCCTGGGTCAGCAAACCTAGAAGCAGTGGGAGTTCTGGGCACACTGGCCCGCACAGTTGCCTCAGATTTTGGGGATAGAAGAAGGACGTGGTGCTAATGTGACAGGCAAGCGAGTCATGAGAAAGGCGTTTCCGCCATTGCACAGACTCGGCTGCTCTCTGTCTTTCTCACCGACTCCTCTGTTTGGCTGGCATTTTGGACCTTGTATTTCTGTGTAACTTCAAAACTGCTCATGATCATTTAAATCTGCTTTTAGCTTCTTATAGGTATTGTTTAAGAATATGGAGTAGGTCACATAGTCATTCATTGGCTGATTTGATGTCAATGAGAGAAATGGAAATGAGAAGGAAAAATAAACTGTATGAAGTGCTGAGGAAAACATAAAGGAGTGTAAACACTCTTTGCCCTCTACTTGCCTAGAGTCTAGTAAGGGAACGATATTTACACGAAATACTACAATGTGAGTTAGTGATTCCACAGGACTGAGAGTAATGATGTGTAATAGGAGTTTGGGGAAAAGAGATTATTCCCAGGTTTCCCTTAGCCTTGGCGAATTGGGTATTGGCCTGGGAATTGGGGGGTATGATGTCTAGTGACGGTTTAACTCCTTATAGAGCGGCCAACCTGGGACAGAATATTTTTTTACTGCTCTTTTTTTCTATTTGTTCAAAATGGAGAAATAATTTTATGAACCCTATTTAGTCTTGTGAAAGCTTATTTTCTCATTGATCAAGACTTACGTATGGAACAGCTGTTACTCGCAGTGCCAGGGTTTAGGAATCTAAAGATGGGTTAAGCGAAGGTCCTCAGCTGGCTCAGTAGAGGGTACGAGTTTGACTTAGCTCGTGGCCTGTTTAGAGAACCGTGATCGGAAACATCTCCTGATCGTTCCGATTATTCCCTATATGCGTTTGTAAAGGGGGTAGGATTTTTTTCTAGTTTCTACACCCTGTTAAAGAGTTTCTGGTATTCAAGTTTACGTTCCAAAACTCTGCCCACCATCTGAACTTGCTTTATTAAGTGTAATTTGCCACAGCAGAAAATCAGGTACATTACTTCCTTTGGCCAAACTGCAGTAAAATTGACATTTTAAAGAATAAACAAACAAATCTTGTAAAAAGAACTTTAAATTTTATTTTTTCATTACAGTTTATAGTCAAATTGTTTTGTATTAGTGTCAGGTGCACAGCACATTGGTTACACAATCACATACTTTACCAAGTGTCCTCCTGGTATATCCAGTACCCACCCGACACCATATGCATATATTGCAATATTATTGACGCTATTCCCCACGCTGTACTGTACTTCCCCGTGACTGTTTTGTAACTACCAGTTTGTACTTCTTCATCCCTCCATCTCTTTCACCCAATTCTGAATAAACCTTGAATTGAAGGGATGTTACAACACATTTCACTACCAAGGAAATAATTCTACTGATCTTCATGAGTTAATAATTAAACTCATAATCTCATTTGTTTAATTTCCTTAAGAAATCTCAGTAAGATGCTTATTTCATCCTCAAACTTTCCACAGAAACATTTCCTGATCATTCATGATTATTCCCTGGATGTATCTGATTTTAAAGAGAAAATATTCATCGTCCTGTTGTTTGTGTTGCTACTTCGGTCCATTTATATAAATAATCAGAACTATCTTTTGTTAGTTAACACAGTTACAATGGCCTAGGTAATTTTTCGTGGCCATTTTATTAGGCTGAAGGCCGGGAGAGCTTGTTCTGGGAGAAGCAGGTGCCGTGCTAAGTGCTTTGTGTGCATTACCTCGGTTACTCTTAGAAGGTCAGTGGTGGTCCTATTTTGCACATGAGGCACTGGAGAAAGAAACAAGGCTGGAATCCAGGGCTTTGCTGCCTGGGAAGAAGGTTACCAAAGGTTTCTTGTGATTGGAAGGAGAAACCCTTGACTATTACCAAGCATTGATAGAAACTATTGGAAATAGTTGAACTTGAGTAAAACAAAACACTTTCTTAAAAAGCTCACTTTATCTTGTGTTTAGTAAAATTAGGTTAAAATTGTTATTTCTGTATGTTAATTCTCAGGCTAAAGAAAGGAATACTTTTCTTGACTTTTGTCTTTTTTCTGAAAAACTATGAGACCTTTGTTTTGACTTTTGCAGCAAGGTCTTAAGTAGGGGCATTTTTTGCAAAATGTATTTTGGGGTATAAACAACTTTCCTGAAGGTCTCTCAGAATCCATGGTTACATAAATCATTCTCCTTTAAAGTGGCTTTCATGTCCCTATTACTTTTTCCTTCTTTTAATTCTTAAGTAGTCTAACACTCCCTGATCCTTGTTTGACCTGGTATGATCCTGGTATTCTCCAATGTAACTTGTATTAAACTTGTTACAATTTTTTAAAATTTTATTTATTTTTAGAGAGAGGGGAATGGAGGGAGAAAGAGGAGAGTAACATCGATGTGCAAGAGAAACATCAATTGATTGCCTCTCACACACCCCCAACTGGGGACCTGACCCTAACCCAGGCATGTGCCCTGACCAGGAATTGAACCGGTGACCTTTTGGTTCTCAGGCTGGCACTCAGTCCACTGAGCCACACTAGCCAGGGCATCTCTCAAGCTTTCTTAGTCCATTTTGTTCTTTCAAGTGAGGTTGTAATTTCTTTCTAAATTCATACTCTTTTTAAACTTCAATCTCTTTAATAACTCTCCAGAAGCCCTTACAATCAAGTCCAGATTCTTTAATGACTTGTGACTTACTAGGCCCTTTATAGTCTGACCACTCCCTACTTCTCATTATTCATCTTCTGCTCTTGACATTATCAGTTCCAGTTAAGTGACTTCTAGGACTTCGCTCTTCCTCGAGGACAGTCTTCCTCCTCTCTTCAGTTTCCTCCTACCTGCTCTCCCGCCCCCTTTACCTGGATGGTGCTTATTCATTTTAAGGTCTCAAATGCCACTTTCTCTGGGAATCTTCCCTAAACTTTCAAGATTGGGTGTTCTGCTTTTTCTCTGTTTTCTCAGACCATATTGTATTTATCCCTATTAGTTCTTATCATATAGTGTTTGCTCACCAGCATCACCCTCTAAGGTAAACTCCATGAGAAGTTGAATGAATGGATATTTCAGTTCTGCTCTGAACTAGCATTATGACCTTTGGTAAGTCTGTCATTCTTCCTGGGTCTCAATTTCTCTTCTGTGAAAGGAAATCATTTGATTAAATGACTTCAAAGAGTTTTCAGCTTTAAACAGTTCTGACTTCCAAAATTAAATTTACTTTCTAGGTCCATTTAATTTGCAGTTGCTACATTCAGAACAAAGCTCAGCTGATTTGCCTAATGAAACAATTAAAGACTAAACACGAAGCTTTATACTTTCTCCTTGAATAAGTGCCAGGTCTTTTGTGGCCATTTCCTTTTTGCTAAGGCCTGAGGCCATTTCTGAATATAAGCATATTGTTATTGCTCGTGCACAAAGGCTTTTCAAATATCAAGGATCTGTTGTTTGCCAGGTTTCCTTTCCTCAGCACAAATCGAAGCACAATGTGCATGCTTTTATCCTTTGCTACTTGTTGTTACACATTCCCTTGTGCCCAGTAGCATTTGCTGTTCATGTGGGCTAACAGAACACCGGGGTTCTGGGAGGGCAGCGCTCCACCACGGCGCTGCTGGTGAACTGGATTGCCGTTTGAGATGCAATTCCTGTGGCCTTTGTATATGGCATTGGAATTCCACTAATGTGCATGGGATTCTTCTTGACATTTTTCTGGAAGTGGCCAAAGTGGGGCACCAACAATGTGAGGTCAGCGTCTAGAAGTAGAGTGAAACATACACTCGCACAGGCTTCACAGAGATAGCTTTTGCTTCCTAAAGGCCCGGATTACTTACAGTTCCTTCCTTTTCATGTGTTGAAGTGCATTTTCATCAAAGATAAAATCATCTTAGCTATGTCGTCTGTGGAAAACCAAAATTTCAGTAACGGACGAATAAGTGGACATATTGTCTGTGATTATATTGTACTGTTAGGAATACCTACGGAATTATTTTGTTTCTGGCACTAGAACAAAATAATTTGGGAGGGTGTCAGGTCACCTTCCTTATTGCTCAGGTCTGAACTCCCTCTGTTGCCAAGTGATGTTTGTTATTCTGTTGCTGTGGGTAGCTGTGGGGGAGCGGGAATCATGTTGGGCTTGAAGGCAGAATACAGTTGGACTAGGATATTGTTCAGTTTACTAATTCTGCATCTTTAGGCAAAGTATTGTACCTTCTTTGTCAGAACAAACCTCTGTTTTTTCATTGGTAAGTGGGAATACTAATAATCTAATTCATCAAAGGCTGAGGACTAAGTCTATACACAAAGATTGTGTAAATTACAGATTGCTCATACAGATTTTAGATGCATTGATATTGGAAGAACTTTGTGTCTTCAGGAGTAAAGATTTTGTATCAGTTAATGCTGTCCAAAGGTAACATTGGCTTACTGGCCTGTTCGAGTACCCACTCTAATCTTGAGACCTTATTCAGTGATATTCTCTTACTGAAAGGGTACTGAATCTATTCTTTCGGGTAATTCTTCTCATCCTGGGATGGTATACTAGTGGATAAATAGTTATCTCTTGCTATGTAACACAGTAGTCCTAAACCTTAACAGGTGGAAACACAGTCATTTATCATCTCGCAGTCACTGTGGGTCAGGATTCTGGGTGAGGCCTAACTAAGTGGTTCTGGCTGGTGTATCTCACGTGGCTACGATCAAAGCATCTTCTGGGGCTGCAGTTATCACAAGGCTTGAATAGGGTTGGATCTGCTCACCTAAGTAGTTGGCAGGCTTCAGGAGCTGTTTCCAAACTCGTTCCTGCAGAGGACCACCTCGCCTCATGGCATTGGTGAGAGACAACACCCATGGAAAAGCCATAGTCTTTTTATAATTAGAAGTGACTTACCATCACTTTTGCTGTGTTCTGTTTCTTAGACACTAATAAACAAGCCCTGCGCACACTCAAGGGAAGAGGGTGACCCAGGGGCGTTACTACCAGGAGGTGGAAGTCATCAGGGCCATCTTGGAGGCGGCCTGCCATGGCCGATGTGTGGGGAAGTGGAGTGGGGGTGGATTGACTTCCCAAGTCTAGTTTTGTAATCAGAGTTGTAATTAGTTATTTTTCATATCCTCAAGTGGCAGTAGCATTTTGAACTTGTTGGAGCCTGTGCTAAAGCCATCGCACTCTACTTTCCAGTGCTAGTGTGACGAAGATGCCTAACTTTTGTTCAGCACCCTCGGCTGGACTGCGGGGGTGGTCGTGTAGAACCTGAAGCCTGTTTTAGTGGTTGTTGAAGTGGTGTCAGAGGGAATAAAGTGAAAATACCCTCAAAGTAGCTTTTGTTTTTAAAGAATTTTCAAGGTCCTTCATAGCTTGTAAGAACAATACTTTCTGGGCTATTATTTAGGCTTCTTGGAGATTCCACGTACATGGTGTTATGGAGTGGGTTGTAGGCGTCGTTCTTTGATCAGATAAATAATATCATCGCTGTTCAGTTCCTCTAAGGAAGATTTTTTAGGCACTTAAGAAATTACTGTTTTTTAATTCTGAGTAGTCTGCTGACTTATGTGGTATCATGTTGTCTGTTAAAAGAGAACAAATTGTCTTAAAATTAAATTTTACTAAACTAAAATAAATGTAGACTTTATTGTATTTCTCTGTCCTTTCCCAAAACCAAAACTCCCTTTCGTAGAAAAGTAGCTTGGCAGAGAAGAAAAAACATGGGACAGGGAGTCAGTGTACCTGTGTCTTAGTCCTGGCCTTGCCCTTAAATGTGTGTTTGCCGTGGGATGTTATCTTACCACTTCTGTCTTCAGCCTTCTCACAGAATGTTTTCTTCCGACTCTAAAATGCTGCTCACTTTCTCCCTCTCTAGGACAGTCTTGGGGGTAACAGTAAGACGGCAATGGTAGCTACCGTGAGTCCGGCCGCTGATAACTATGACGAGACCCTTTCAACTCTGCGGTACGCAGATCGCGCCAAGAACATCGTGAACCACGCTGTGGTGAATGAGGATCCTAATGCACGAATTATCCGGGATCTGAGGGAAGAAGTAGAGAAACTACGGGAGCAGCTAACCAAAGCAGAGGTATAAGGCACAGCTGAGCAATGCTTTATGGGTCTAGGAAATTCTAGTAAAGCTAGAACTTGAATATTCTTCCCCTTTAGCCAGAAGTGATGAGTAATTTACTTAAAAGTTTTGAATTTCCTGTAGGACGAGACATTTGAGATGAGTGATAAGTAAAGGAAGACAGATTGTCATGATGGGAATTCAGAGAGTTATTGCAGGTATTAAAGGGTTGACTGGGAGGAAAGAATAAAAAGAATTGAGAGAATGTTTCATTCCACAGTATAGGCAGCAGACCAGAGAGAAGAGGTGTGATAGAACAAGAGAGAGTGAAAGAGACGTTTGAAAAAATGTATGTGATTTATTTTTAGTGTAGAAAATGGTGGAGAGTGGGCACAGGCTACTTAGAAGAAGAATTAAGTAGATTTTTGTATAATTTGTTCACTGGTTGAAGTCAGAATAGAAGTCTTAAGGAGGACTCGCACACCTTAATTTAGTTTTCCATGTTGTGGCTCAATTTGGTTTGTAGAAAATACATTTTATACCAGCAGTGCCCATCTATTTAGTGGTATTCCCTTTCCACTGCTCTTTGCACATTCTATTGTGGTATTTATGTTCCATTGCTGAATTTGAAACCTACACAGTTCTCACCTGCAACTGGATGCGCAGCCTCTTGTCAGGAGAGGAATAAGATACCAGAAGCACGATTCCTGCTTTCATTAGCCTTTCTGTTCCCACAGTTTGCCAGTACCGAGGGACCCTTTCCTGGGGCTGGGACCACAGTCCTTTCTTTGCGGACCCCGTTTTCTGGTTGTCCGTTGGTAAAATACATGGTGAAAACAATGATCCCAATTGTATTTTTGCCTGTTGAATTTTATCCTGTTTTTATAGTGATAATTTTCAAGTTCATTGGGAGACTTTGAAATTTTGTTTCTGTGTTCCTGGTATTAATAACCCCAGCTAGTTTGCAACTCGTACAGGTTTAGTCTGTATATACTTGAATTAATACCCGAAGTCATCAGTAGAGACTAGAGTGAATCATGCATGACTTTAGATACATGACTGATTGGGACTTTAAGAATAAGCCCTTCGTAACTTGGACTGTCAAAATGAAAAAGTTGTCTTCCTTTCAAATGCATCTTGGATGACTGGGTTTGTTCATGGGGCCCACACAGTGGGGTCGCTGTGGGTCAGCGGCAGTCATTTGTGTCTCAGGAAGATCAGAGACCTGAGTGAGAGGAGACAGATTGTTATTTTTGTTTTTCTGGATTTATCTAATTCTTTCTTCAGTGTATTGTACAGACAGTTCATGAAAGACACATTCTGCTTTTAGGCAATGAAATCTCCAGAGCTGAAAGAGCGGCTGGAAGAATCAGAGAAGCTAATCCAGGAAATGACCGTGACCTGGGAGGAGAAATTAAGGACTACGGAGGAGATTGCCCAGGTTCGTGGTTCTTGACCTAGAGAGAAACCGCAGTTTGTGCGCGGCAGTTCAGGTGGCGCCTCTGGTTCTTGTTACTTGTTTTGCTTTGAAGATGGCAAATCTAGCACCATTGATAAGAATCTAGAACCAAGAGTTTATACTTTACAAACTTTCTGTGAAGGATGAAAAAAGACATAATTACAATTAATTGTTCATTATGTAATAAATAATTTTTAGGGCCATAAAAAAGGTTTTTAATGAAAGAGCTACTTTGTAGTCCCTGGCTCTGAACATCAGGTGCTATTAAGTATTTTGTACACCTGAGGAAACTTACCCAAACCACAATATTATTAGTACAAGATATTAGGCTATGAGATTTATGTTTCCATATGACAAGTCAGTAACAGTAATATGAAATTCCTAAATCCGAGGTAACTGTCTCTCGTTTCTTAAATACTTAATATAGGGAGACTTGTAGGATGTTAGGGTGGGAACATTAATGTTTGGAGAAAATCCTGTAATGTCTAACTCAGCCATAAAGGACTTCCACTGTGGCTTTCCTGTTCGATGCTTCGCGCCCCCTCTGCTTTAGACCCGTGTATGCTATGTACAGCTCAGTGCCCCTGCAGGCAGTCTGTTTGTGATCGGACAGCTCTAACTGTAGCTCTTTAATAGAAGTCTTTTATCCTTTTACTTCTGCTCACTGGCCTTAGTTTGTGTTTCCAAATAATTACAGCCAATATTTATTGCCTACACATGTGAGCTGGGGCCTAGGCTGAGCACTTTTTAGGCTGAGCACTTAAAAAAAGTGCCTTAAGAGGAAGAAAGGCTCATATCCTCAGGAAAATAGTACTTGAATGCATATGCAAGTTTTGTTTTGATACATTTATAAGACCAACGTTTTGAGTGCTCACCGTGCGTTATGCATTATGCTAGGAAGCCACAGTGGGTAGACAGGGTTCATGTCCGCGTAGAGAAATGGGCAAGTTAACCATTACCAAGTGTGAGAACAAGTATGCTCCAGCTAGAAAATACAGGTGTACAACCTCTTAAGCTAAAGAGAACATTCTCGACTCTTTCAGGGACCTGGATGATGTCCCATGTGACCGTAGCACAGGTTTTGCAAGCAGGAATGACTTGATGTGCAGATGGGAGTAAATTAAACGGGTCAGAGTGAAGGGCCTGGTGCACTCTGTTGAGGGAATTTGGCTTTCATCCTGGCTGGGGAGTCGCTAAGGTACCAAACAGGAGAGTGTATTGAGAACTTGGCTCTTCAGAAACATTACAGTAGAGTAAAACAAGTGTACATCTGTTCACATGTACAGAATTAAATGACTGAAAGATGAATTCAAGATGTTAGATATTTTTAAGAATGGAAATTGAGGGCTTAGTAGTATACTTGGTAGTTATTTGTAATGGCTCTGTTTTTCAAAATGAAAAAGTTTTCATCAACAAAATAACATAGTTTGGAAAGAGAAAAAGATAATAATCTATGATACTGTAACATAACATACTTACTAACATATTTGAATTATAAAGTTATTCAATAATTACTCTAACATAAGGCCTTTCATATCTCCCTGTGTCGAAAGCTGTGGAGTTAATATTTATCTAATGCATTTACAGGAGCGACAGAAACAGCTGGAGAGCCTCGGAATATCTCTTCAATCTTCTGGAATTAAAGTTGGGGATGATAAGTGTTTCCTTGTTAATCTGAATGCTGATCCTGCTTTGAATGAACTTCTGGTTTACTATTTAAAGGTGAAGTAATAGGCTTTGCTGTATTTCCTGCCTTGAAATAGAACAGTGTTTCACAGCATTTTTTTTAAAACTTGGAGAACCACACTTATTCAAAATAATGAATTAGCCAATTGTTTTTCTTTGAATACGCTTAAGTACAGAAAAATCTTGGGTTTCTGGAATAGTTTCTCTTTTTAGTTTTTGAGTGATGTCATTCAACCTTGTAATATAAAAAAAGATATTCTGATATTATTTCCAACAAATTAAGTACCTTAACTACTATTGTTTAATGTAATTTATACCAGGGACTTAAATAGATAACTTTAAAGCTTAAGGAATGACTTTTAAAACTGACTCATTAGTAGACTAAAGCTTTTATGGTTTATATGAAACCTGCCTTTTTGTGTATGGTTTGTTAGCTCCTCAGAGGAAATGTTTAAAGACAGTTGTTTGTACCACCACTTGTTTTGACATTTGTATTTTCACTAACTCTTAGGAAAATTTAAAAATTTGGATTATCAAATTATAAAAAAAGAATGGGCCCTCCCTGGTGTTGCTCAACGGATTGAGTGCCGGCCTGCGAACCGAAGGGTCACAGGTTCGATTCCCAGTCAGGGCACATGCCCGGGTTTCAGGCCATGTTCCCATAGGGGGTGCACAGCAGGCAACCCCACATTGTTTTCCTCTCGTTCTCCCTCCCTCCCTATCCCTCTAAAAATAAATAAATAAAATATTTTAAAAAATAAAAAGAGGATCTTTTAAAAAAATTTTTAAAAAGACCGGGAGGGTCAGAGTGTAGAAAAGGAAAACAACAAATACTGATAGACACTGAAAGCTATAAATAATAGGATATAGGAAGACAAGAGAAAAATTTATAAATCCTGAGACTACCTAAATTATGAGGTGCTACCCAAAACTTTTTACCAAGCCCAGAGCATAAATGAATTATATAATGGACTTATATGATTTTAACGGGAGATTAATAAATATTAGGAGGAAACTTTTCCCCCCTCATAATACATGTGGGTTTAACTAAGACTAGGAAAGTAAAGACAATGAGCTGGTAAAGTCGACACTGCTCTAAAATTAGAGAATTGTTTGGTTTCACTTCTAAAGAGATTAAAGAATTCATGACTCATTGGCTAGTTTCCCAGTTTTTGTCAAAGGTATCCGGCGTAATTGCTTGGCATAATTTCGAATAGCATGTTTTATTACTCTGTGAGTTAAATTGTGTCTTCGATACGTACAGTTGTGTACATTCTCAGGTACTGAGAGTCGGGGGGTTGCCCTGTGTTTCTAGTCCATATCTCTATGTAACAGATGTTCAGTCTCAAGTCCAATCTCAAGTCCTTTGCCCTCCTCTGCAGATGCTGCTTCTGTAAATGGGAGTTTTCTCTGGCTACCTCACAGAGTTCCGGTTAGGATTAAATGAGATTGTACATATAGAAGCACCGTACAAATATAAAATATTCCACATACCATATTCATATTCAATATTCTCTGTGGTACCCTACGTGCATTATTCTTATCTATTGAAAAAATACGTATCATCACATTACTTAATGTGCCTCTAGACAATGCTGGCAGCATTTTGTGTTAGAATTTTAGCTGCAGATGTTTGCATGCTTTAGGAGAGGTGCAGTGTTAGAATGGGACTTAAATATCCTGCCCTTTTTGTTTCTCAGGACTGTGAATTCTTTCTCTATCTGATGTGGCGAATTTCAAATTGGAACACACAAACAGACACCCAACAAGAGAAAACCCGATTCATATCTGTTCCTTAACTAACAAGTTAAACAAAGAAACTGTTTAAAGACTTTTGGAGGGGAGTCAAAATATTTCTGGCCATATTGTGTGAAGGTGTCAGTATTCTGTTTCAGACGGTGTGGCCAGCCCCGTGCCGGCCGAATCTGAGGCCGTGCTGGTTTCTTCACTGTCCCAACGACCCCCTGACAAGGGTATATTCATGACCAAGCACATTCAAAAGGATGATCTCAGTGCAAGAACAGCTTTTGCTTCGGTAAAGCTGTATCATGATGTGGGATGAGGAATTTGGAGGCTGAGCAGTTTGTGTTTTTTTTTTTTTTTTGCTTTCAAATTCTCAAGTCAGTTGAAATGCTGGGCAGATGACTTCACATCTCTGGGTGACTTTCGGCACCCCATTGGTGAAATGAGAGCATTGGATTAAAATATCTCTGATGTTCTCTCTAGTTCCAAGTTGTATGCAAGTTGGATTCATCCAGAACAGAATCCTCCATTTATTTGTTCTGTCTAGAACTGGCAGTGGTAAGGTTTGGTGGCCAAACCATAGATAGAACATAAGTCACAAGGTAATTTTGCAACTTATTTGCATATACAGGCAGTCCTTGCTTTGCATAGTTCTAATATACACAAATTCTAGTCCCAGGAGTTAGTAAATAATGTTGACACCGCTGCCAGTAGTGGGATTGTAGCTGCGCAGCCAGAGGAGCACAGTGAAGGTGAACCTACTGAGGTAAACAGTGAAAGTGGTTCTGATGATAAGAATACAGACATCTGAAGACAACACTCAGATAAGGAACTCCTGTAGATATTTTGCAACATTGAAAGCATAAAGGACAAAGTGATAGAAGCTTAGAAAGGAGTACAAGGGTTCGCCAAGGCGTGGAAAATAATCTCATTCTGTGTTATGTTATGTGTGCAGATGGCCAGCACTGTTCAGACAACTCTGGATCAACTTTAACAAAGAAATTAGATACTTTAAATGTCAGTGTTTCTAATGTTCTAAATTACAGCATACTGAATAAACATGCTTTACTGTTTTTCATCTCCCTCTACATTATAACAGTAAGAGAATTCTTCATGTTTTCACACACCCTTTTAAAGGTCACAGAATAATTGCAGGTTTTCCCATTGCTTATCAAGATCTCCTTGCACAATTATTTTTGTGGTCCTGCCCTCTCGTGCAAAGCGAGTCTGCCTGGAGCTGGGAGGTAAATGTGGAAGTTTACCCCAGTGCGAGCCAAGCGTCCAGAGGGAAGAGCTGCTCCCTTCACCTTAAAAACACTGTGGTAGTGAAGCACTTTTTTCCCTGAAAAGTTCTATAAAAACATATTAGAAAAAAGAACGGGGTGGGAGGTTAGCATCCAAATTCAAACACACAGAGATGATCACAGTTAATATTTGGTATTTTACTGATTAGTTACTCCTAAACTTATGACTGCCTCGTACCTTCACAGAATTTATTTACTGATTAGTTACTGGTAACCCTCTGTAACAACGTACGATAAGTTAATGTTTTTTCCTCTCTTTTATTTTTATTGCAGTGTTTAGAGCACTATAGCAACCATCAAAAAGCTTATTATTTAACTTGTTTAAATATCAAGGAGTAAGGCTTAAGAGTTTAGCTTTTAGAAACTAATATTTGAAATTCCAGCAAATCATCACCCAGGTTAGAATCGATTATAACTTCAAATGGGAGGTTTAAGTTGTCCTTTATAGTGTAAGCTCTGCAGTTGGGACCTTGTCTGTCTTTTGTCTGTAGTGGCTCAGTGCTTAGCTCCAAATAGGTGCCCAATATATTTGTTGAAAAGTAGAATTTTCTTCTAGAGTTTGAACTAGACAATTATATGTTGGAGTTACTATCTGACCTCTGATAGTTTTCGATTCAGTCTGCCAGCAGACATTTAGCATCGGCCGTGTGCTGCATACAGCGCTCATTGTAGGAGATGAGAGCAGCCGTATAGGCTGCCGTCAGAAAATGTTCCGGCACTGGGCAGTGTCGACCTAAGGAACCTGCAGACGGTCGAGGATTTTTATGAGTTTGTGTGAGCGAAAGGGATGACATGCCCGGAGGCAAGATTTCCAGGGCTCCCCAGAATGACAGTTTTGAAACTTCTTTTATACTTTGGAATGACGGTTACATGAAGGTGGCAGAAGGCAAGGCACAGGATAGTTAAGATTACTTGCTCCCTCTGAGGGATCCGAAGAAAGGATTTCTCTGGCATTTCAAAGGTGTGTTAATGTAGATGCACAAAAACAATGGGCAGGGCTTGCTTCGGGGCAAGGGTAAGACTTTTTTATAGGCCTGGAGGGTGACTGCCCTCCAGGACCTGCCCAGTTAGGAATTCTATGATCAGACCAGCCTTCGAGGTTACTTTTGGTCAGGTTTATTGTAGAATTGAGTTTTCATCCACAATAGTAAACTGAGGTACTAAGTGTTATCAGGGCCCAGAGGAGGGAAAGGTCAGTGTTGGCTAATAGCGAACCTTCAAGTAGAAGATGAAATTAGAAGTGCAGGGTCCAGCACAAATAACACCCCTTTTTTATTCTAAATCTTTTATTACAAAATCATAAGCATGTAATTCTGTAACAACAGTGTCATGCTCAAGTACACCATATGACATTTTAGGTGAAATGTTCAAATTAAAACCATAAATTATTATGCCCATATTAGTACCCTACCAGTCACACTCAAGCAGGCCTTACTTCTGCCAGGCCCTGTAGTTGTTGAAATATATTTCATGTTT
>PVKM010037645.1:0-14255 GCA_004027735.1 Carollia perspicillata | reverse complement strand
CTACTAAGAAAATGGTTTACCTTACAAACTATTATCTTTTTTTTTATGGGAATGCATTTCTGTCATAACATTCCACATTCTTTTTTTAAGTTTCTTTTTTTAACTACAGTTTCCATTCAATGTTATTTAGCATTGGTTTCAGGTGTCCAGCATGGGGGTTGGACAATCATACATCTTACAGAGGGCTCCCCCTGATCTTTCCAGTACCCCCGGTCCCATACACAGTTACTACGATTTATTGACTGCATTGCCTGTGCTGTACTTTTTACATCCTGTGACTATTTTGCAACTACCGATTTGTCCTTCTTAATGCCTTCACCTTTTTCACCCATCTCCCTTACAATGATCTTGATTGAAACCAGTTTCCGGCGACCTCCTCTCGCCCAGCTCTGCCCTCCTCAACTTCGTGAGAACCCCCTTCCAGGCTTTCTCTTCTCCGGAGTCTCCACTTCCTCTCACTGTTCCTCATGGTGACAGTGTTCCCAGCGTGACGCTGCTGGTCACTCCCCTTATGAGAAGCTGAGATTTGTCATTATTCTCTCCAGATGGATGCGTCATCTCATTCACAGCACTTCTGATGGGCTCTGGCTTTGTCAGAATACAAGACTACCGTCACTTGTCTTAATTTAGACACCGTGATTCCACCAGGGGCAGTCGCAGCTGTGGCTGGCCTGTCACGCCTCTGGCCTTCATTCAGGACCATCTGAAGCATATGATGGACAAACTAGCTCCGTAGGCTATAAACATCCATTACGTAACATTCCACTTCTTTTGGCCCATCAGTTGGGATCTTAAAATGTGGCCCATTTGTCATACTTGCCCTTGGGGCCACACACAGAGAAGGTCCCGAGACAGGCAGGGCTGTTGGCAGCATCGTGGCGTTCCTGGGAACGGCTCGCTGGGATTCTGGTTAGCAGCAGGGCGATGGCTGCAGGGATTTCCCTGAGGGCTGGAGGGCCCTTCTCAGGAGCGAGAATCTGCAGTTCAGAGGTAGTGCTGGTCCAGCACAGAAGGAAGGTTCTGGCTCTGGTTCCACCCAGAGCGTGTCAGACAAACTCGATCAAAACCCTCCTTCAAGCCTCAGGCAGTAGTTTTCCATCCACCCTGCACTTCCACCCCTCCCACGGCACCGTGCTCCGAGGCATCTGAATTGCTTTCAGTTTCTGGCTCTGAATTGGTCATAACTTTGATGTGCCTACCCCTCCTGTCTTTATTTGAGTCCTTTGCAGAAACTTGACAGGAGTGGGTCACAGAGAGGACCCTGGGCCCCATCTCCTCAATGCCATGTACACAGCACTGCTGATGGACACTCATCGTCCATTACCGTGGGGCCCGGGGTAACTGCACCCTGACTGCACATGAACATTTCTCCAGCAACATTCCCAACCAGATGGGGAGAGGCGCCATCCAATACTCCCTGGAGTTAAGATACCTGAGATCTTTAACATTCCTTTTCATTTCACTACTTTTATTACAGATTCAATAATAGACTATTTTGACTCTAGAAATCAAACATCCCCTTTTTCAGCACATTTAGATAAAACTCAGTCAGGTCCACAGACTGAGCCAGTAGAAAGTACTTAAGTGTTGGTTTACTGTCTTGACCATTTTGGGCTTCCTTGTGCCTTCAATCCTGTCTGTTCTTTTCTTTTCAGTGAGATCATGGCCTTTGATAGGACAGGTAAGTGTCAAGTAGGTACGGGATTCATCTGCTTTCTCATTGTCAAGTACAATACTGTATAACTCAATCTCTTTGAGTAGTTAGTAGTTTGTTGGGGACAGAACTACTGAAATGTTACCTTTATCCACCTTGCTCTGAGACAGAGGGGCTGTCCTGGGTAGACAGGAGCACTGGGCTCTCTCGTCTCTGGTTTCTGGTTTTAGGCCATGGGAGGCAGCACCAGAGGGAGGTGGGACACTGAAGACAGTGCGGCCAGCTCACTCCCTGCCTGGTTGGCTGGGATTGGCTGGGCCCCACCACTGAGAGCCACTGTTTCTGTCTTGAGCCCCTTTCTAAGTAGTTGCTGTCATCAGATGCCACTTGCTCCTTCTCTTGGCACCTTCCTGTACTCACCCATACCTTTTAGAAGTTCTTTTATTAAAATCTCCTCAGGGGTCCCCAGTGAACCTCGTGTTGCCTCTGAGACCTTCGATTCAGCCTGCTCGTCGCTCCAAATCTGTCTCTTCTTGTTGCTGTTGACCTCTGGATAGCTCACAAGACTCCGATCTTTCTCAGCATTAGCTCTCTGAATATCTGTCACTCAGCTTCGGAGGCTTTATGCGTATTTCCCCTTCCCTTCCTTGTTTTGTCACATGCATCCTTTTACTATCTGAGCTCTTCAGAATGCTTCCTAGGTACTGCTGATTTATTCAGACCCTTTCCCTTTTCCTTCTCATTAGCATGTCTGGGAATGCCCAACTGCCGCAGAATCTCAAGGTTGGAAGGGACCTGGGAGTCGCGCGGGCAACCTGTTCTCATTTTACATCCCTTTATTTGAGCAACATCTCCATCTATGAAACCACGGTCAATTTTGCTCTTTATCTCTACTAACAAGATAGAGGAGACCCCCTCAGAGGTGAGGGAGTGTGTTGCGACAGCGAGTCTTGTGTCTGTAGCCAATCATCGAAGATTCTCCCGTCTGCATGGAAGCTCTTGGGGACAGTTAGGCGAGGGCTTGGAAAGGGATGGAGTGGCAGGTGTTCTTCAGGAACTGATCCAGTGCGAGTGGGCAAGGAAGATTCAGTTAACATCTCTCTCTGCCCCGACGCCAGGGAACACTTTACCGTTGGTTTTATAACAGGAATGTGTGTCAGTAATTGTATTTTAAAGGAAAGAGTTAGGATTTGGGTAAAGATAAGATAGCAAAGGTCACTCATAACATTTCTATAATCTAACAATAATTAATAAAATGAGCAATGGTAACATCAAAATAGTAAAAGCTCGTTGAAATTTTTATCAGTGGAAACCCCAAAATGGAAGGGACCTAATGCCACACGCCTCCAAGCTGGTGGTCAAGGACACGCTGCAGAGAAGCAGTGGAGAAAGGCTCAGCTCACGGCTGTTTCCCTCTCATTCTTCTTCCTCGAAAGCAAACCTGGGGTTTCTCATGATGGGGAAACTTCCTTGTGAATCTGGAAAGGCAAGAGCTTTGTCTTCTACGGAGGCAGAAGTGGAGTGGGACTCGGGGGAAAATGAAGGTAAGAAGTAAAGGATAGGGCTGATCTTTAATAATGGGAGTTGAATTTATAGTATCATCCCATTTCATAAAAGTGTGTTTGGCTGTCTCTCGAGTCTTCCAGACTTCTGCTTACATAGGTATGGACTGATTTTGAGTGTAGGGATGATGCTGAGCAATTACGAGGCTTACGGCTAGGGAACAGAAGAAGCACAGTATCAAAATCGTGACTTATTTTTTCTCTATTAAAATGTAAGAACCGCAATGGGTGAGAATGGTGTCTGTTCTGCCTACAGTTCATGGCTATAGGTCCAGCACCTTGACAGTGGCTCACACGAAGCAGCCTCTCAACAAACACCCATGGAACAAAAGAATGAGCATCAGCTGCAAAAACTGGGAGGTGGGGGATGGAGAAACGTGAAGTGTTATTATTCCTCTTGCATAGCCTCTTTTGCTAAGGCTTCTTTAAAGACACAATGTTGGACAGTAAAGAAACACTTACATGAGGTTCAGAATCGCTTCAGCATTAGCTCAGTTTCCCTTACTTCTGCATGTGAGTAAAGTTGACCTGAAGCTATACATTTGTTAAATTTACAAAGGCATTTGAGTATGATCGCAATTTTATAGTTTGTCTAGCTAGCCAGTCAGCCAGCTTTTTCTTTCACTATGTACAGGTGTATAAATTATATATGTATATATGATATGTGTATATATTATATAGGTGTATATATTATATATAACACATGTGTATGTACAGGGTGGGGCAAAAGTAGGTTTATCATTGTTCCTATGAAAAATAATACAGTAATATTGGCAAATAATGTAAGAATAAACTCCTTTTGCCCGACCCTGTATGGTTTTTATGGAGACAATACTGCAATTTTTCTTTGAATTTTTAAAGAATAAAACAAGAAATTAGTAGTAGTAGATACCGGTATATCATATTATTGTCACAGATTGAAAATGCCCGATAACTGGATTTGGTTTCTTTTAAAAGAAATAATTGACGATAATGATGAGGACAGAATATAGGCTGGATGTTGCCTTGCTTATTTGCAAAAGCCTTCTTAATCCAATTCGCCAGGCCTTTCCCCAGTTGTCTTTGCGTCTAGAGCACACTGTTGCTGACACTCCAGACTCAAATCTACTTCAGTCTGCGCATGTGACCAAGATGGCTCCATTATAGGAGACCTAATAACTGGCTATTAAGGCTTTCCTGTAATTTATGGACTCCTTCCAAAATGCAACCCACTGAACAATATAGTCCTAGACTCGTCCAATTTCCTTTTTCTTCCTCATGCTACGGACTAGGTAAACTAATAGGCTGGGACCGCCGGGAAGCACGAAGACTACCTGCTTTAAGAGTTTGAGTGAATGACCGAGTGTCAGACTCACTACGTGTCTGCTTGAAATAATGTGTATTTTCAGAATGACCACATTCTCAGGACACAGGAGGGAGTGCAGTTTTAATTTACATTTCTCGTGTAAAGTGACGAGTTTAATGAAGAGTCGGGAAACTTGAGTTCTGTTCCTCGTACGCTGCTGGTCACAGTGAGCTTCTCTACGACTGAGCTTTATTACCCGTGAACAGGAGGATGAAACTAGATCCCTGGTTCTCAAAACTGCTTGCACATTCCAATCACCCGGGAAGGTTTACCAGCGAGGGAAGCCTTGCCCGCTTCCAAATAGGTCTGGGAGCTTAGACACAAGACAGGCTGTGAAGCCCTGCAGCTCATTCTAAGGTACAGTCAGGATTAAGGACCACTGAGCTACTTGATCACCAAAATACCCCTTTTCTCAGCTCTCACCTTGCATCGCAGAGTACCTTGCTGCAGGCTCGGTCCTGGCTCCTCAACACTCAGAGAAGAGTGGTGGCCAAACTGTAGCAGATTCTCATGTGCGTGGCTTGGAGCTCCTCAGGTAGGAGAAGAGAGAAAAACATCCCATCTGTCTAAGCAGATGAACTGGGGATAAAATGACATCAGAGTCTTTGTTCCACTGACACGTCATGTGGGGTTTGGTATCATCTTCGGAAGCGTGCCACCTTTAATTTGATTTGGCCATTAAGAGAGTCTCTTTCCCCTGCGCTTGCTCTAATGGTGACGGTGGAGGTTTGCATCGCTGCCAAATGGACTCGTAATGGTATTAGCACTTGCTTCCCAACCTTGGTCCATTGGCGGCTCATCTGGAATTCCACATTCTCTTAGTACAACCGGTATGGCGGAGTGGAGAGGCGATGCCCCCGCAAGTACACATGTGACCCAGGAGACTCGGGTGGGCGCTGCCAGGGGAAAATGTGGAAGGCCTTGAGCTCCACTTCCCCACACTGCAGCCAGGCTGCCTGGGGAGCTCCGGAAGGTGTCGGCTTAGCTAGACTGAACCACCTTTTCCAGATCCCCTTCCCCCAATGCTTCCAGTGAGGGCGGGCCACAAGAGACGCTGTTAGCAGAGAACGCAGAGTACCAGTGAAGGGGCAGGCGATTTGCAGCTCGCACATTTGCAGGCTCACCTTGTTGGGGGCCACCTGCAACTGCTCCACCTTCCCCTGGCTCCTGGGCCAGTGTGTGCTTATCTCTGTGGTGAGGGAGCCAGCATTTCCTGCAGGACAATTACATCACCAAGGGAGGCTGTGAAAACTGGCATGGGTTTCAGCTGGTCTTCATGGGGCCGAGTGTGTGGGGGTGGTCCCAGCTTGTCCTTGCTGTCCCTGCTTTACTTCCTTCTTCCCTTGTTGACTGTCTGTCCTGCAGACTCTGAGCTCCAACATTAGATGGACAGATGTAAAGACAACAGCCTTACTGCTTAACTAGCAGCCACGATTGCATAACATCAAATTCCTATTCTATCTATCTATCTATCTATCTATCTATCTATCTATCTATCTATCTATCTAGATATACAGGGGTGGGCATAAATAGGCTTACAGTTGTGAGTATGCAAAGCACAAGAGTTTATTCTTATATTAGTATTTATTAATTGCTGTACTACTTGTCTTATTATTGTTACTTATGATTTACCTTTCGGGTAATGATGGATGGTAATTTACCTACATTTGTCTACCCCTGCATATTCGTGTGTATACTTACGATATTCACTGTAAGTATATAAATGTGTATACACACACAAACGAATACATATAATGCCATATCCCAGTGGTTCTGCTTCTCTGATTGTCCCTGAGTGACCTTTTCAAAATTCCGGTCCGCTCACATCACTTCTATTTAAAACCTTCCATGGTTTCCCGCTGCTCTTGGGACCAAAGCCCCCTTCAACCTCCACCCTGACACCAGACCGCGCCTTCCCTCTGCTCTGCCACCATGGTCATCTAGTCCCATGTGGTTGCTGAGGACAGCACATGCTGTCCCCTCTGCTTGGCCCTCTCTTTTCAGCTGCCTTACCTAGCTAACCCTTTACCTGGCAACTCATCTTTCCTATCTAGTCTAATTCTCCTGTGTGATTTTTTTTGTATCACTGTGTATCTCTCCTCTGAGTATCCCCACATGCATGAGTATTCGCTTACTTGGGATTTCTTGTTTAATGTTTCTTTCTTCCATTGGGTTCTAAGCTCCAGGAGGGCGGGGAGGGCTATTTTTGCTTTCTGTTGTATTTTCTCTTATGCTCCATATATTGCTTGGCATGCAATTAACTTTTCTTCTTGGCCCAAGAAGTATCAGTGGAATAACCGAGTAAATAAAAGGTGCCAGACAGACGAGGAAGATGGAGGAGGAGCAGCAGGAAGTGACGGGGGGAGAGATGTGAAGGAAGTCAGGGCTGGGAGACCAGCCCGGCCTGGGGGTCCAGCAGAGCCGGCCACGGTGGGGAGCTGGCCCTGACAAGACGCAACGAGAGAACAGGAATTCCTAAAGCAAGACGAATGTTTGTTGTGAACTAGACGCATTTCCCTGTTCTGCGGCCAGTTTTTGCTAATGACTTTTGAAAGTCATGACAGCCAATATGCTTAAGTATTGAAGCAATCACAACAGTGTTCAACTTCTTTTTTTCTTGAAGTCTGAGTTTCTTTAACATAAAAGTGGAATTTGGAGATGGATCATTCCCTTCAGAATAAATTAGCGAGTGTGGGAGGAAAAACTAATGGATACATTTGTGAATTATGGTTAAGTTTTCACCTTGGTTTTTCAAAGCCAATTCACATAGGAAACCTTTTCTGTCCCGATTTCAGTGGATTTATCTGGGTGCTAGCATTTGCCGAGGCACGTTTGAATTCACAGTCTCTGCATCCAGCCTACTGAGCGCATCACCCTTCCAAGCTTTGAACACAACCCTGGAGCATGAGGTCTGATTGGAAGGTTCTAGAAGATCTGTGTCCCCAAAAGGAAGTAGGAAACTTGGTTTTAGTTCTTGATTCCAGCATGAGACCTTGGAGAGCTCACTTAAGCAACTTCTCTGAGTCTCCACTTCCTTGCCTGGAAAGGAGTCGCTGGGCCAGAGGAAGGCAAAGGACCTTTACATTTGGGCACACGGTGACACTGAGGGTTACCCTTTCTGGCAGCAGTCATGGCAAATGGCTTTCACCAGACAAATACGACAACTTTTAGAAAGAATGGTGTAATAGCTAACTGTATGAGATTACTACTTATCTTGAGCTTCCCTGAAATACTTTTTCCCCTGAAAATATTTTACTTCTAAACATTTCCCACAGAAACATTTGAAATCTGAGTATAACATTCTTTTTGCATGAAAGTATCCCCAAGCTTTCATTTTACATGACAATTATGGGTTATAATTAAAAAACGTTTGTGCTGGCTGGTGTGGCACAGTGGGTGTGGATTGGGCACTGGTCTGTGAACCAAAAGGTCCCCAGTTCGATTCCCAGTCAGGGTACATCCCTGGGTTGCAGGTTAGGTCCTCAGTAGGGGCCATGCAGGAGGCAATCACACATTGATGTTTCTTTCCCTTTCTTCCTCCCTGTCTAAAAATAAAATAGATAAAATCTTAAAAAAAATAAAAATGTTCATAACTGTCCCAATGTCCTCTTTCTTCTCCCCGTTGAAACTTCTCATCACACCCATACTCAGTCCTCTTCCAGGTTACCATGATCGCTGATGTGAAAGGCTTCACTTGCCACCAAGAACTATGGCTATTTACACGCTCCTGTTTTATTCGGCATTCATCTCTTTTAAGGACCCATTTACTTTTTAAGGATTTTTTTTTTGCAGTTTCCCTACACTTGACTGTTCCTACCATCTGTGGATGAGTCTCTGACCACACCAACCTGTTCCTTCAGCGTGTGCTCCCCCTGGACCCTAACTTTAAATTCTAGTCTGACTTCTGTGTTAAGTTGAGGATGCGCAATTGAATTGGAAGAATTTATGAAAATGAATTCAAAAGACTCATTTAATCAGTGTGACACCAAGATTTTTATTCACGTGGGGTAGATTTCAACTTCATTAATTTATACAAAACACTTGAACTTGAATATAAGCTGCCCAATCAGTTTCATTGTGAGATCCACCCCCACCGGGTCTTGAAAAACAGTTCGTGTCAAATAACTAACACAATCCCTAATTAACTAAATGACTAAGAATCCCGTAAATATTGATGGATCTTGGGAAGTAAAAATTATACCACTCAGGATGCTACAGCTGATGATAACTCGTTTCCACATGTTCCCTGGCCCTGTGTCAGGCTCTGGGGATCTGGCGACAGGTCACAGGTGATGGAGTCCTACTTCAGCTCCCGAGGGACATACAAACAGTGGGCGAGGTCCCACATCTCTCTGGCCCAGCTCCACAATCTGAATCCCTAGCTAGGTGTGGGAGCAGAAATAATGTGTCCAGTAGGTTTACCCAAGATGCTTGGCCGACTTTCTCATAGCTAAGAGGGATCAATCTAGTATTTCATGCTTTTCCAAAAAAGAAGCACCAATGAGGCACACGAAATAACAAGTCAATACTGCTACTACTAATACGAGTAACAGGAAACACAAACTACATACAGCTTCTACTACAGGCAGACACTATTCTAAGTATTCTTGTATATTAGCTAATTGAATCATCTCGATAATCCTATGAAGTAGATACTATTATTATTATTAACAGCTGTAATTTATAGACGAGAAAACTGACGTGCAGAAAGGCTGAGTGAGATGGCCAGGGCACACAGACAGTAATGGTTGGCACTGGGACGCAAACCCAGGGACTCTAGCTCCAGAGGCCTCAGAGTCAGAACAAAGAGGATGCAGCAGTGACGCATGTGGCCTGGAGACCAGGCAGCATGAGACTGTCTGAGGGACGCTGTCGAGGAGAGCTCCTACGGGGTTTGTACTGGGTTGGCCCTTGGCTCACTGGCTTTGCTCACAGAGAGATGCTTCCCAGTGCTCTGGGGAAATCCCCCAGGTATCACTTGCTATAAAAGTAGGTCACCATTAGTTATGATTCTGCGAATACTTCCATAGGGGAGGAAGTGAGACAAAAAGATAAGGGGTGTCATCAGTGCCAGGACTGGAAATAGAAGGCAGGCAGCCACTCCTGCCCCAAGATGACAGTGACCTTCCTTCCTTCCACTTCTGCACATGCCTGTGACCCGGAGTGTGAAAACTCAGCCAACAGCACGAAATCCCTAAGGTTTGCCAGGCCCCCTGGCAAGAATGAGATCTCTTTCAGAACATTCAAGAGGAGCTTCTTGATGGCAAATATGAAAGGCCAACTTGTGATGAAAGCGGTCTCCACCCTCACTCGTGACTGCAAATGCCTGAGACTGAAAACAGATATTGGCCGTGTTAACAAATTTAAGGGCAGTTTGGGAGATGTGCTGCCTTCTCCGCTCATCCCATCGGAATTCTTTGCTTAGCTTTGGGTTGAAGATCAAAGCTAGACCTAAACCGGGACACAGGAGGTGGGGAGGATCCCGATGGCCCGCTGGTGACAGCCTGGAGTCCCAGGCAGGGCGAGTCAGCCCCCCAACCCCCAGCTTCATCTTCCTCAAAAGGGCCCCACAGAGCTCCGCCTCACTACATCGTCGGGAGCATTAAATAAGAAAACGCGTGAGTAGTGGTTAACCAGTAGCAAGCTCCACACAACAAGGTTCCTTACTATGAGATTTAAGGAATACATCCCAACTGCCTGAAGTTTCTTTCTCAAGAATTCTTCCGCAAGAAACACCGAGGAGACTTGGCCACTGGGGGCTGAAAGTCCCCCCAATGTGCACCACCATCTGCCAACACCGATTTACAGTGGCAGCCTTCAAAAAGTTTTCCTCCTGTTACCTGGGCAAGGATTTTGAGAAGCTGGGAAGCCTGTTCCATATTTTTAACATAACGACTAAACATGTAAAAAAAATGTTGACATGGCAGCAAGGATGTAATTTCAGACGTAATATATAAGACCCCCCAAAACTCTCGTATGTTTTTGACAAAACCCTGGAGACTGGAATCATTCAGTTTACGGAAAAGGGTTGCCATGCGAGCAAAATGACACACAAGGTGCGTTCTCAGGCTGGCCATGTTGAGGGAAACAGTCGAAGACTTCCTCAAAACTATCCAAACCACGTACCCTCCCCTTCCAGGACTCCTCCTCCGCTTTCCCTTAGCTCTGCATTCCCCCCCGGACCCCGGGGAGATGGAAGGAAAGGAGGGTCCTGTGTTATGACACCCGGGACACATTTAACACCTTCTCCTTACTGAGAATAAATAACCAATCAGTGAACTGCAGTAAAATGGAAACATATGCAAAAGGCACAACTTAGGTAGCCACTAAATTGTACCATTCAGTAACATAATGGGTCATTTTCTTGATTTTTTTTTGTTACTTTTAAAACTAAAAAAAAAGACAAATAATAAATTTCATTTTTAAAGCTATTTCTAAAACTTAGTAACTATTTAATGCATGGATTGAAACTTATATTTACCAAACAAAACTAGGACACCTTGAAGTTTTTACTGTTTTCAATTTCAGATACAAAATTTAAGTAAGACTATAAACTCCAAGTGGTTACACAGAATGACCGAATTAAAACAACCTAAGTTCTGTTTCTTCATCTTTCTGGCCACTGTGCTATCAGTTTGTACTTTAAACTGTGGTACAAATAGAACTGCTCCTCATTCTCAACTTTTGAGCATTTGCTCTCAAAATGAATGCATGTTGCTAAGGGCATGGGTTAACTTCCATGTAGAATATGAGGTTAAGAATAGGTAATTAAAATGTGCTAATTTGAAGCTTACATATATAGTATTATAATTCAATAGTAACTATAGCAATTAAACATAGGAGACCGTTCTGCGTGGTGTGGGCCCAGCTCCCACTCGGAGATGTACAGGACCCATGCCCACGGATAGGTTCTCCCGTGGAGAATCAGGCCTGCATTGTACCTAGACTGCTTTGAGACTTGCTTTTGCTAAAACTCCCTCACCCTGAACTGAGGCAGCAGACATGTATTGCAAAGTAACTTCCTAAAATCCATGCTAAACCTTCCAAGGATGAGTGTAACTGGTTCAACTACTTTTCCCTTTTCATTTGCAAATACCCCTCTTCTGTGATGTGATTAGCGGCATCGTCTCCTTTGTTTTCTGTAAAAGGTAACCACCTAAGGCGAACCTGTGCATAGTAAATGAGGACTGTCATGTTATGTGCCCAGAAAAGAAATAAAAGCTGTCCAGGCAAGGGCCTCGGCTTTTTCTCCCCTTGAGAGAAAAGCCACGCTGTCCCTTTTTCTCCACAGGACTCGGTAGTCCGTGTGAATTTCTTGTATCTCATCTACAATGTGGCGGACCCCACGAGCCGGGCTCTGCATCGATTAAAAACTCTTAGACCAACAAAATAATTTTGGGGGAGGAGGAGTACTTTAACAGCAGCACTATTTAGAACTGCACGGTGACTGAATGCCTGCATTTGGGGCGAATGGCTCCCCCAGCCATGCCCTTGGTTCTGCAAGGATAAATGACCTTCCTCGGGAAGGGGTAAAATAGAAAAAATGAGGTGCGAGAACTTGGTAATGAAGATGAAGTTCTCTGCTTTTTCGCCTCACAGTCTTGCTTGGAGCGGCATTTGTGACCCATGGAGGGAAGGGGTTGGCTCCATGCCCGATCATAGCCGTTTAAGGCCACTAATAAGCCAGATAGGTGGTAACTGGATGCTAACTAGGGAGCGGTCGGGTGGACCATGTTGCAGGTTTGCTCACAGAAGCTTGACAACGTGAGGGAAACACACCACACCCAAAGTAAGACGGCCTGTTTGGAAGTACATAAACTGGAATGGTTTTTAATGGTCTCCTGTCTGCTGAAAGCCCAGAGCTAGATTTAGGAGGTAGAGTAAAACCCAAGAGCACAGCCCAGTCAAATTCATCTTCTAAGAGTGAACATGTTCACTTACCTGCACCTCATGATATACTTTTATTTTATACTCTTTTAAAACCTCTCTCTGTCTCCCTTCCACACATACCCACACACACTCCTGTGTGCATGCATACTTAATCTTTAAGTGGTTGTAATGATAATATATATTACATAGCATTATAAATGCCAAAGGTTTCATTGTGAAATGCATAATTAACATATACGTAAAAGAAATGTCCACTGATGGATAAAGAAAATGCGGTGTATGTACACAATGAAGTATTCTTCCGTCACGAAAAAGAAGGGAATCCTGCCCTTTGTTACGGCGCAGAGAGACCTTCTGGGTCTATCCATGATCTCACCTGTATGGGGAATTTTAAAACAACAGCAACAACACACAAAACCCAAACACCTGATATCATAGATACAGAGGACGGATGGGTGGCTGGCAGAGGCGGGGGCTGTGGGTGGGAGAAGTAGGTCAGGAGGCACAAACCTGCAGTTATTGAGTAAGTCATCAGATGCAGTGCACAGCACGGTGACTACAGTTGGTAACGACATCTGTATACTTGAAAACCGCTAGGTGTTATCCTTCCTCATCACAAGAAGGATACTGTAACTATGTGCGGTGGTGTTGACTAGACATACCATTTCACGGTATGTACAAATGTCGGAAATGAATATAATGTTATATGTCAATTACATCTTGATAAAAATACACAGACATAAAAGGTATGAAGTTTAGACATAAAGCATGGACCTCGCCACGCAGCTCTGAACAATCCCGGTGTTAAATGTATGACGATAAGCAAACGACACGCGGACACGTGGTCCAGTCAACGTGATCGCAGCACCGGCACGGTCCCGTGCCCCCTCCACCGCTCCGTGTCTTCAGTCTTCGTAAGAGCTCAGCCTGCGCTTTGAGTTTCTGTTTTCTTTATCCCACAAGAACTGTGATCTCTTTTCCTGCTAGTGTCTGTAGACTGAGTTTTCTATTACTTTGTTTAGGATTTTAAAAGTCCATGTTTCTGAACCAAGTTGGGCTGTAACGTCCCTATGCCACACTGGCACTGCCTAGTTTGAATTGAATTAGGGTTGAATTAACCTGGTAGAATGAATTGGAGAATTATCAAGTTTTTTTCCTATTGTTTCTAAAAGTTTATGTAAGATTGAATTTATTTGTTTATCAAATGTTTGCAGAACCCATGTGCAAAAAACTGGTAATTTATTTGTGGGGGTATTTTTAAAAATTCATTAAAAGCTTATATTTGTAATACCTTCTCATGTCTTTTTCGTTTTTTATCCTTACCTGAGGACATTTTTTCATTTCTTCTCCAGAGTGAGAGGCAGGGAGAGAGAGAAGCATCGATGCGAGAGAGAAGTACTGATTGGTCGCCTCCCATATGCTCCCGGCTGGGGGATTGAACCTGCAATCCAGGCACACGCCCCAACCAGGAATTGAACGTGAAACCTTTCGCTTACAGGACAACACTCCAACCAACTGAGCCCGCCAGGCAGGGCTCATTTCTTTCAAAATATTGGGTTAAATGCATGACATTTCAGATATTGCCCAGGTTTGACTTACGAAAACGGCCATTTCACATGGTCTGACCTAACAGTTAGTTCATATCTGGGTGCACAATAATTCCAACATCTGGGATCTTCATGTGCTGGATTCTGCTGCTTGTGCTTCCTGCTGACGTTCACTGACGTCGGTTTGTTTCCCTGCATTTCCAGTGATTTCTGTTTGAGGCTCATCTTTAAAGTGTGCTCCTCCAGAGATGAGATGT
>PVKM010037644.1:0-14380 GCA_004027735.1 Carollia perspicillata | reverse complement strand
TCACCATATGGCTCCTCACATGATACCTTTTAAAATGTATTTATACGCTACTTCCAAAATTTGAAGCAAAATGGCAAATACCCCCCCAAAAAAAGCACAGCCCCTGTGAGAACAAGAAAAACAAGAATGAGGTTTTTAAAAGGGGTAGTCAATATAGAGGTATATGATCAAGTTTTCTGCCACAAAATACTTGTTTTGCTCAGAGATCACTGCTGTGAAAAACTTTCCTATGTAACATAACATGCTTTTATTTCCTTCTGAAGCTCAATTATTGGCTCTTCCTTTTTGTCCGCTTGCTAATAAATATTTATGGTTAGCCAAATTTTACCCCCTTAACACATGGTGGAGACTTGAGGCTTGGGAAGAGAATGCATACAATTTCCTTTTAATTCTTATCACCAGAGGCCAGCAGTATTAACCCAGACATAGCCGAATCGTGAAGGGTGTGCACAATGAAGACATAGCCAACCGAAGCAACATACAAACAAGTATAGTTGGTGGATCAGCATTGTCCTCTGAAACGCCAGTCACGGAACTTTCCGTCGACCACCTGTCCGACTTCTCCGTCCCCCTCCTGTCATCGGTCACAGCACGTTAGGTCACCAACTGCTGAGCAACCTCTTCACCTCTCTTGTTGATTTTCAAAAAAGTCAAATCATAGTCTCAGGCTACATGTGGTTCTTCATTCCTAGAAATGTAATTCATTTTATGAGGAGACGTGAAGAAGGCAAAGATGTGGGCCTGGGGAAGCTGGGATTTTCAGAGTGGGGGAATAAAAACTCACTGCCCACTAGAGCAAAGACCAGCGCCTTGAACGGGGACATTTCTGAGTCCCTGTTCCATGGAAGGGACTTGTCTAGATACCAGAGAGACCCAAGGTGTAAAGCAGAGCTCAAAGCCTTTACAGAAAGATAACAAAAACGTTAATAGGACCAAGAAAAGTAAGTTAAAAGTTTGGAAGACCAAGCAGAGAAAGCTGTGAGGGAAGTACATACCTTTGTCCATTCCACCCAGGGAGCATTCCGTTTGCTCTGCAGAACGGAGATGATATTAGAAAATTCATTTGATTTGCGCTATTAAAAAAAATAACAGCTTATTTAAAAAAGAGTCTAAATAGATCTTTAAAGAGATCTAAAAGACCTCTTCAACCTTCAGCTCTTCCTACTTCAGTTTTAGAGCACTCTGTTCTTTCTGTCTGCCTATTTACCAAGAGTATTTCTTCACCCCAATTACATACTGAGTAGCAAATATAATTTTAAAACCAGTGGGTGAGAGGTCAGGGAAAAAAATTGACTGTCTGCTAACAGATTCTGTCTTCTCCCTAAGAAGTCACTTTTGCAAGGAAGGACAAAAAAAGAGGCCCTTTTTAAAATCACAATTTGTGGTGAGAAATGATTTTATTTAATGTTGGCTTGAATGAGCTCTGACTAGTTTGTACTGCATTTCTAAAGATTTGTGGGTCAAAATCCATACATTTTAATTTTAATAACATATTCCTATGACTAAATTTCTTGGCTTTTTAATACAATTTCAGATTCTGGGCTTAAGGGTTTGGAGCCAGGAACTTGAAGGATTGTGTTGCTAAGAGACCAACCTGTAAGCTGAAAATCAGAAAACCAAGCTTCTGTTTGCACATCTGTTACTAATTGTGTAGGACGTAGGGGAAACCAATAATATATCCTGCACATCCTTTGTTCAGAAAAAATTATCTTTTTATCAACTTTACTGATAAAGAATCAAATATAAAATCCTATTGTAGAGCAGGAAGTTAAAGAAAGTTACTAGTAAGAAAATAAAAATTGATTAAAAAGAATTCTAAGATTATTTTGTCTGTGGCATTCTGAGCCCTGCACCCTGAAGCTTTGCTCTGTGTTTTTGTTTAACAGCTTTGTTAAGATGTAATTTGCATGCCACCCAATCATTCACTCTGTCCCTAGGCAACAACTAATTTACCGTTCTGTCTTTATAAATCTGTTTATTCTGGAAACTTCCTATTAACGGCATCATACAATGTTTGCTCCCTGTGACAAGCTTCTAAAACAGTGCTCCACGACAGACTGTACTTCATTTCTTTTTATGGCCGAATAATATTCCATTATATGAAAACATTGCATTTTGTCCTCTTATCTGTCATTCGATGGACATTTGGATTGTTTCCATCTCAGGCTGTTATGAGTAATGCTTCAGGAAACATTTGTTTGCGGTTTTTATGTGGACATGCACGTTCGTTTCTCCTAGGTAAATACCGAGCATTGGGATTTCGGGGTGAAATGGTAAATCTACGTTTAACAATGTGAGGAACTGCCAGGCTGTTTTCCAAGGCAGCTGTACTGTTTCCATCTCCACCAGCAGTGTACGAGGATTCCACTTTCTCCAAGTCCTCTTCAACACTTGCTGTTTTCTGTCTGTTTAAATTACACCCATCCTTTTTTTAAGTCTTTTTTATTGTTATTCTATTCCAGTTGTCCCAAATTCCCACCTTTGCCCATCTCTGCCCATCCCAGTGAGTGTGAAGTGGCGTCTCCTGGGGCTTTCGGTCTGCATCTTCCTGATGGCTAATCACAGTAAACAGCTTTTCATGCCTATCGGGCCACTAGGATATCTTCTTTGGAGAAATATCCATTCAGATCTTTTCCCCCATTTTTATTTTTATTTTCTGTTTTTAATTAAAGAGGTTTATTTATTTGAGTTGCAAATTAAGGAGTAAAGACTTTTTCACCTCTGGCCCAGGAGTAGGCTTTCGTGGTCACACACCCTTTGCTTTAGGACAGATATGGCTGCCATTGGGAGAGTGTCGAAAGTTGTTCCTTGATTGTGGTAGAGTGGTGATTATCTTTCTGGAAAAGTAGGATTGCCGTGAAGTCTACTGCTCCCCTACCCTCTTGTAAAAGAGATACTTCTTGGCAACTTGGGCAATCCAACTTACCTTTTGCCTTATTCTTTTTATCTACCAACTTCTTTTTATTCTCTCTTTTTTCATGGATTTGTATCACTCTTGGTTATACACTTAGCTGTGTCATTGTGTGAGACCCATCCAAAACTCTAGCCTCTCAGTTTCTTGACGTTCTCATTTCCAAAAATCTATGTCCTTGTTGTCTCTGTATTACTGAGTTGTAATAGTTTTTTCCAAGTTTCTAAGTCCTGTAACTCCTGACACAGTTGACTTTAGTTGATGGAGGAAAGAAAGCATCCCCTTACCCCCAGCAATGACCTTCTCCTGGCCGTGCATTTCTAACACAAAGTCCCTGAACCTGCAAACCAGGGACCCTATGTTAAATTTAAGCTGGTATTCAAGTCTAAAAAGACTTACTTCTACAGATGAATGAATTCACTTTATATTGTCATAAAGTAAAAGCCATGCTGCTTTATGTTTCTTTTATTGAAGTAGACGCTGGAGATCTTGGAGACAATGACTTCACTGCCCCAACTGCTTTAGATCCATCCTTCAGAAGTGTGTTTTGTTTGCTTCAAATGGAATCTGGTTTGTTTTAAATGTAAATGCCTCTTTCCCATATATTTTAATTTTAAAGCCATCTCAATTCCTTTCAGAAATAGATATTGCAAGTCTTTGGGAAAAAATGCTGGAAAATATGAAAAAGCTTCTTACAGATTCGTATCTGTTAAAGAAAAAAATTTTTGGTCCCGTTGTGACAGAGAATGAGCATAGGGAACAAAGTCAAGAGCTACCTGTGGTGTAGCAAATCATAAAGGTCAAGTTGTCTTCACCACCACCACCACCACGACCACCACCACCACTCCCACCACTACCAACAACAACAACAGCAAATGCATCAAGTATTTCTTTTTTTAAAATTTTATTTATTTATCTTTAGAGGGGAAGAGAAGGAGAGAGGGAGAGAAACATCAATGTATGGTTGCCTCCTGTGTGTCGCCTTCTGGGAACTGGCCTGCAACCCAGGCATGTGCCCTGAGTGGGAATCGAACTGCGATCCTTTGGTTCGCAGGCCCGCGCTCAATCCACTGAGCTACACCAGCCAGGGCTGCATAAAGTATTTCTGCATGTGAGAAGGTAAAGAGTAGAAGGAGCTTTTCAATTAGTGTAAGTGAGATACAGTAAATTCTATCACTTAGAATGACCTGGGGCTGCATCTCTCCCCATTGCCTGCCAGAGCCTTTTGTTATGTGGCGGTCTCCCACAATTCCATTCTCTTCCCCCCCCCCCCCACAGGTGAGACCTAGGTAAGACTTCAGATTAGATGCAGATTTTTTTTAGATCGACATCCTCTCCCCTTTCAATGATCATGTATTTAACACTCTCTCGCTTCCCACTTTCCTCACCAAGTTATTTTTGATAAAGTATCAGTTTAGCAGGTCATCCTTTAGCTCTTCCAGTCAGCAAAGTTTTCACTTTTTCAGACTATTCTTAAATAGGAAAAAGCTTTCATAATCAAAGGCAAAGGAATGCTGTCCTCAGAATAGACTGGTATTTTTCTAGGATATAGTCATGCACACAAAAGCTTGCCTGAATAATAATGCACACAAAAACTTGCCTGAACAGAATATGGTAACTCAGGAGAACCACTCTAGAAATAATCAGATTTCAATTTCAAAGGATACTTATACTTACCCGGTTTCACCTGTGGACTTGGAGGGGCAAGAGAATGATGCATCTTCCGCGAAGGAAGAGAGAAGTGAAAATGGAATGCTGATAAAATGAGGACAATCCCCCCCACATCTTGTCACTCATTTTTCTTGATCCTGCTGATTCCTCAGAAGGGGCATCAGAAAGGAATTCTAGAATCTTGATGATGCTCAGTGAATTTTCTTTAGAGTACAAAACCACTGTGGGTAAAACCCCATTTTCTCTGCAGTCCGTCGACACCGATGTCCAGAGGAAGACCATTTCCTCCCCTGGGTGAGCGTTCCTCTCTCCAGCTGTTTCCCGGTCCCTAGGAGGGAACCTTCCATTCCACACTAGCACTTGGTTCACACTCCACTGCGCTGACTGGCATTACTAGCGTCTGAGGCAGAGGAGACAAAACAACCCAGGTCTTCTCTCCTTGCTCTCTTCCCATTCTCCATCGATTATTTTCCTTCCTGACAGAGAAAGAACAGGACCAGAATAAGTGAGATTTTATAAACCCTGATTGTACTATGAGAATCCTTTATTGGCTGGAAGAACTTAGTAATGAAGTTAAAATAGGGAGGCATTGCATGTATTCTCATCAATATGTAATGGAGACATAGTGAAATTCAGAAACAAGGATTTTCTAAGTTATGTTTCTATTATTTTGTTATTTAGTGATGAGAACACATTTGATAAGACAGATCCAATAACGGAAAATTTAGATGGGTATATTTTTTCAATTTAATATAGTCAACTGTTAATTTCAAATACAGTCCTTTTAAAATTAAGGCAAAAATAAATGAGCATTTATTACATGTCAGACACTATGCTAGGTGGTTTCACTTTTCTCCATATCCTCATTTTACTAAAGAGGAAATGGGAGGCTCTGAAATGTGTGATTTTCTTAGCGCCTTCAACATAGCCAAGTGCTCCGCCTTAACTCACCAGGTAAATACAGCAGTCAGTTTCGGTGAGGTAGGGACATGACACCCACAACTATCAAACACCCTGTCTCCTCCTGGCCCGGGGCAAGGCAAATACATGCCATGTCTCGCTGTCCCCATTCTACAAAGAAATGAAGCCTTTGAAAGGGTTATTAGTACACCCAAAGCGGCGCGTCTGTTCGTGGATGAGCAAAGAGACAAACCCAGGTGTTTCTGGCTTCCAAGGTCATTCTCACTTCACTAGACCATGCAACAACTTGGGCTACAGCACACCAGCTGAACACTCAACTAATATAGTGGAGCCAAGCTATTGATATTGGTAATTGGGAATACCATTAAAAATACAAAGCACATGGGCACAATTAAAGACAAGGCCAGGAAAAAAAGGCATTTAAAAAAAATAAACCAGGAAGCATGTGGCGTCCTTCTCCGCTAATGAGTGTTCAGAGGCAGTGCACACGCAGCCTGAGAGTTTCTGAGAAGGCAATCTAGAAAACGGTTCACTGCCTTCATTTCTCACAGAGCAGATATATCAAGGACTAAGTTGCAGACAAACTCTGAAGCCTGCAGACAATTCTACTCTCCTGTCTGCATTTCCCCCTCCAATTTGATATTATAATTGAGTTAGCTACATCTGACATAAACCTGTGAGTGAACATAACCAGTATCAATGTATCACAAATAGTCCTCTTGCGTGAAATGAACCCTACTTGTAAAGTTAGGCTATGAGTCAAATGTTACTGCTTTTCTCCTTCCATTTAAGTAATAAGTACAGCATTCAGCCCCTCTCCTGGCGAGGGCTAGGGCGTTTCATGGAACTGATCAGTACACATAACTCTTACTAAAGCAACTCTTTACCTCTCAAGTGCTGTAAATGATTTATGCCCCAATATTCAGAATCTTTCATCAAAATTCTAGTGTCCTTGTCAGTGGCGGATTTAGTGAATCGGCCTGACAGCATCTTTCTCTTCGCTACAAGCGGGGCAGGGTAAAAATAACTGCATGTCTACAGACATCCTGGGAACTTCCCACCGGTCTCCTCTGGTAAGGAGTACTTGAACTTAGTCTTGAAAACCAACATCTGTTTTAAAAACAAAGTTTAATACACACTTTTTTGCCCAAATTTTTGATGGAAAAATAAGGATGCACATTATAAGGATGTACAAAATAAGGATGAATAGTACCTGAAATACCTTGTATTTCTTCTTGTGTTTTGTAATTATTTGCTGCATAAAATTTTTTGTACCATAATATGTTAAAATCCAAATGCTAAAATTCCTATATAATACAAAAACAAGTATCTAAATATAAATACATAAAATGCTGAATTAAAATGAAAAATTTTTTTCCTGAAAGTTTGGGCCAAAAGCATGAGTATACATTACACTTGGCAAAATATGGAATCTTTTTCTTTGCCTTGGTCTATGAGCGTTTTGTTTACAAAGAACAGCTTGCAACGTTTAGATTTTCTGCTAGGCATGTTAATAAATAGTTCATGGATTCCCCAAATTCTCTAGGTTTTATTCTTTTCAGATTCCATGAAAAGCTACTCTACATTTTCAAATGTGTCTGCAAAATGTCAGGGTTTGCATCTTGAGGGAAAGTCTCTCCTTTTGAATTCCCCTGCAACCAAAATGCAGGGTTTTACTGCCCTCCCATATTCCGAAGGAGAGTTTATTCCTTGGACCTAACTGTCAGTACCATTGATAGGGCAGGAGGCATCTCGGGTCCCTCTAGTTTAATTATCCTCCCTCCCAGACTGTATGTACATTCTTCGTATTTCAGGGACTATTGAATTTGACTGTGTCTACCTGATTTTTTTGGTTCAGTAGTTGAAAAAGCGGTGAATAAAAAGAGGGAGGAAACCTGTGTATTATGAGACCTGGTGTCCTCTTATTAAACATTTGCAATCTGAGCTCTATGCACAATACCTCCACAGTCTTTTAAAAAAGGACTATACGGCCTGTATCGAGTCCTCATTCCTTGCAGCATTTGATCATTGGATGCTGAAGTTCAAGGCATGCAACTGTGCTTTCTCACTCCCTACTGTACTTACCATTTTTATCTTTTCAGCAGTTTCCTGTCCTTTTTCTCATCATTACAACTCTCATAAAATGTGATTGTTCTCCCAAGTACTGCCAAAAAAATGATTACGGTACTGATGAGGCCAGAGGAGTTAAAGAGGCACTTTTTACACTCTTTATAAAATCTAGACCAATACCAACAGTGCTCAAAAAGTTAAGGGAGAAATTAAAAATCTTTTTTTCTTTCAAAGGGTTTATTGTCTCTTTTCTTTAGTGTAATTGTTTTGCTTTTTTAAAAAAACAATAAATAAGTTAAAAGAAGATTAAGAAAATATAGTCAAGTAAATTAAGAAAATAGGAAAAATAGTTGCATCTGTAAGACAACCACTGTTGATATCATAAAGAATATTTTGATCAGATTTCTTTTTGGACACACATGTACATATATCATTTCAGATCAATTTCTATACACATTTATGCACACACACATTATTTTAGTGTATCAAATCTGATTTTAAGAATTTATCTTTGCCCTGGCCGAGTAGCTCAGTTGGTTAGTGTCATCCTGATATGGGTTTAATCCCCAGTCAGGGCACATACAAGAAGTGGCAGATGAATGAATAAATAAGTGAGACACGAAAATCTCTCTCGCATGCTAAAAAATCTTGAAATTAAAGAAGAAATAATTTATCTTTGACTATAGGGTTTGAGTCACCAAATATATTAAATGACTCCACGGTTTTTAATTTACAGGTATAGAGTCATTATTTAAAAAATATTTTATCGTTGGTCTACATATTACTTAAAATGTTTCTCTTTGTACAGAGCAGCCAAGATTTAATAAAGATGGATTTGAAATTTTTAAAAAATCTTGAAAAACAGTCCAGATTATTTAAAAGCATAAAAGTTTGGAGTATTATCCTTGCTTTAACAAATTTTCAAACTGTCGCGCAAAACAGTAACTGGCATATTGATTTCCAGCTAACCTCTTGTAATTCCCTTTTTAAAACAATTTGGCTTCTATCGGCTTACTAGGAGTTTGACCCCTGGTCTGTGACCACTCTCCTTGGATCTATCAGACAGTTCTGTGGGTTCGCCATTACTCCAGGGAGGAGTCTCCCAAATCTACAGCACTGCTTATATTCATCAGGGACCTTTCAAGACCACTCTGCTCAGAAAATCAACAACTCACCTTGACCTTGAAGAGGTGCTCCCATTTGATAGTCACTAGGAAACAAAAGCTTGGTGTAGATATGTGACACCAGACCATTTTCTTCTCCTCGTCTGTATCTTACAAGAGCAAAACGTGAATGAATATAAAACGCAAACTCTACTTTCAGCAATACTAAGAGAAAGATAAACTATGAAAACACGTAGAGACTGTACAGAGCAGGAGGGTAGAGAATGTGGGCCAAGGAGGCAGATCGTTGAAAACTCCAGCACAAATTTACAGCCTGTTATTCATGGATTCAACTGGAAGTGACAATTCTAGACCCTTGCACAAAATAGGAGCTTCAGGACAAGGAGGAAGACAGGGTAGAGATTGAACAGAAGGCCCACAGAGAAAAGACATCTACTACCCTCTTGCATGGATGTACAGTACATGCAGAACACGGCCAGTAAAGGAGTGACATTGAGACGGTATCCTGGCTGGTGAGCAATTACTTCCTTTCGTCCTGCTTGTAGCTCTTGATAAATGGGCAAGTTTTACCATCAACTTGGAGAATATGGTTATATTTTGTCCCCCATTGCCATGTACTAGCAACTTCTCACATTCCCATTTTCTTCTTGGCCACCCAAGGCATATAGATTTACTCCTCCCGCCTTAATTAGGTCAAGGTACTATCTCCAGAAAGGAACTTTTTTTGAATGTGTAACTCTTTCATCTCGAATCTTCAGAAACCATTGATTCACATGTGCGTTTTCCTTTTGTGGGCCTATTAATTCAGCATCACTGGGGCTGCTTTGTACTAGGCACACTGAGCTAGATTCTACAGAAGACACAATTATGTCTGGCACTATCCTAGCTTTAGAAGCTTGGAATCTAGTAGAAGAGGCAAACACATCAGCTTTCAGAATGAAATGTTGTAATCGAAGGGCCATCAGTGGGCAGGGAGAGGGAGTTTGGGGAAATTAGCTGAGAAGAGATTTGTGTCTATACAATGGAGGGTCACTCACATTTGTGGTCACAACTTCAGTTCAGCATAGTTAATGGAACAAGGCGACAAGGCGGGGACCCACTGCCTCAGTCAGTGATCAGCGAAAACTGTCATCTAATTGAGTACCTCCTTGTAAGGGAGTGGATGTTTGATGACTGTGTAAAACCTAAACACGTGCTCTGCCATCTCGTAACTTCCAGTTTTCAGGCTGAGCTGTAGCTGGCTACAAATCACAACTCATCTTTTTAGCCTAAGTGTCTGCTCAATAGAAATATGAGAGACATAAATGTAACCCTAAATTTTTTAGTAGCCACATTAAAACTGTTTTAAAAAAGCAGGTAAAATTAACTTTAATAATAGATTTTATTTAACTTAATATATAGCAGAAGTATTATTTCAACATTAAATTAATATGAAAGCATTGAGGTTGTTCTTGTTGCAGTTTCCACATTTGAAATCTGGGGTGTACTTGACCCTTTGGACGCATCTTCCTCTGGACGAGCCTGACTCCAGGGTGCAATGGCGGTGCAGGGTGTGGGAGCGACTACGGCGCCCGTCAGCACCGGCCTACCTGTCTTTGGGGCATCTTCAACTACCCTGGAGCATGCGTGTTAGGGGAGTACAGTGTCAGGCATAAGTAATCTGACCACTTTTTCCTTTAATGTTTGGGGTTTGGGGAGCAGTGTCTTTCTTAGCTTATTGATTCTTTATGTATTTTTTCAAGTAGGTAGTCATTGGCAATTGTTCTTTGGTAATCATGGCCATTCAGCTCACCAAGAACTTATTTCAACAAGAGGTTGCCCTTTTCACAATTAAGGCAAAACCCTCAGCTGGGAAGCAGTTCATTTCCTCTCAATTGCATGTATATATAGGAACCTGAGAATTCTAGTATTTACTCTTAAAGAAAACCCCATAGTGTAATGGAATACTTACTCCTATTTCATTGGATGAAATTCATCTTCCTGAAAAGAAATTTTGAACTCAATTAAATTAGTTCCCATAAATTTCTTTTTTCTCTCAGTCCCTTGGTTATTATCAAATGCTGATTCAAGAACAGGATGTAATAAAGATTGACCCACGTCTGGGGACACCGTCATTCTAACCAATTTGGATTCCACTCTTTGCAGAGCATGCTGGCGTTTTATTTTCCTGCTCTTGTCCATTCTGTCTCTACTTCTGCCTCTCTGTGCTCATTTTCTGTCAGCGCACACTACCTGAGTGCTCTGTGCCTCCGCTGAGTAGAAAAATGTTTGGAAGAGACCTTTGGGCTGTTTATTAAAGTGGCATGGGGTTCCTATATCTGTGCTCTGCATACATAAATATTAATAAATCTATTCAGCCAGTCACCTATATTTTTAGATGTGTCAGACACAGTTATCTGAACAAGTCTATCTCTACCTGTATCTCTGAGGCAATTTCACTCAGCTGTCCCATCTAATGCGACCTCCAAAAGGAAATTCAACTAAGGAAAGAGGACTAAGAAGGTGGCCAAATATTTCACCCACAAGCTTACAGAACAGTTTCCTAGAAACTACTGTATGCAAAGTTAACATCTGTGATATAAAAATAATAACTCATTAAATCCATCACAATGTCATGAGTATTATTATCCCAGTTTTTACAAATGAGGAAACTGAGGCACAAAAAGGCTGAGTCACTTGCCCCATCCCCTACAGCTAGGAAGTGGATCTGCACCCAGCAATCTGGCTACAGAGGTGGTGCTCTTAACGGTCCCCCGGCCCCCATACCACCCTTTCCACCGGTACATGTAAGAAAGCACACACTGTTCCCAGCTTGATTTTTGCTGAGCCCTTCCAAGGAGCCTGAAAGGAGAACAGGACTACATGACTGGGTGAAACACACAGGAAATATTTTACTAGCTTCCAGATGGAGAAAAGAGCAGAGTAAAAACATTTCAGTAGAAATCCACAGCCCTCCTCAGTAAGCCCACTCTGGCACTTTTGTTGCCCCAGTCCCCTGGCCTCAGAGGTACTGCTGGCCCTGGGGGTCAGGCATCCCGCAGAGGACCCAGCAGCCCTCCAGCACATGGAAGGAGTGGATCTCCTGGAGTGGAAGCGATTGTAAAGTGAGGAGCAGTCTGCAGTGAACTCCGCCTTCTGGCCTCTGTCACCTTCCCTCTCCCAGAGTCAGATCCTGTGGAAGCTGGTCCGATTCAGCAATCAGTAAACAGGGAAAAGTCAGAAAACCCAGCCTTTAGCAAATAAGCACACACAGCCCTGGGGGGATGGACATTTCTTGGTCTCTTCAGTATCAAAGATGATAAATTAAAAAGAGGGTCAATGTCAGGGCCACTGTGTGCATTTGTGAAGGCTATACACAGGAAAACTGCAAAGGCACCATTCACATAGTTCAAGATATGAATGCTGTTCCCTGGAGTTTTCCAGGGCCGACATCTAGGCAAATCATGCATGCTGGCTCTATTTAGCAGCATTCTTAAGTAACGATTTATGTATATATTTTTGCTCTTCATTGGCTTATGGTGGACTGAGATGGCCCTTGAATGACAATATAATTAAATATTTAAGGAAGAAAGGAAAAGGGGTATTATTTTGAATCTCAACAACATTAGAAGAAGCGGGGGGAAAGGAAGCTGAATTGCTTTGCCTCCAAGTGGCATCGCATATTGGTGGCACTAGAGACCACACAGTCCCCAATCCCTTCCTTTTTGTGCCCTGTTACTCTAAACTCCTGAGAAGCAAGAGCCATCATCAAGATGAGGTTCATTCTCAACTCTAATACATGTTCCAGTGAATCTGCTTAACGTGATAAACAAAAATGCAAGTTCGAGGTCACGAAGGAGGTTGTAAAGAATCAAGAGACTATAAAACCTTTAGAAAAGTGGGAAGTTAGGCTGTTTGTCCTAACTTGTTTCTTCTTTTGTCTTCCTCCCCAACAGTTACCCATCGTTTCAATGCCTTCCTTCTTCTACCATTAAATACTCTTCCAGGGAGATTCTCATAAGGAATTCATTCTGAGCTATAAAGACAAGATACATGTAAGAGATAACCCAGCTCCATGGCGGGGAAGGACTCTTGTGCACATTTTCTAACTTGATCTTCACTGCAGCCCGAAACTCGTGGAGCACCATTTGCAGCCTTTTCCTTTTTTATGAGAAACTAAGGACAGGGCTTGCGGCCTGTAATTAGAAGTGTCAGGAATGGAAAAAGGGAAGCCCAGATTTTCAGGCTCCTAACGCCAGTCTGGGTCCTAGCAAGACATTAAACTCTCTGAGAGAGTTTCAGACTCCACCAAAAGTGGTACATTTTCCCCAGGACTCTCCAGGACTCATAGCCTAACTGGAGAATCCCTAACGGTGGCATTCGGGGCTGCTGGGGCCTTATTTGGACAGGAGTGAGCTCCATAGGAGCTATTGGAAGGAATCACAGTGCTGGTTTCTTGTTTTGCCTAATCAAAAGGCAGGACTTGAGAGTCCCTTGCTGTTAATAATTATGTTTTGGAGAGGAGATGGCTTGTCCTGTGCCAGGTGAGTTCCTTTCATCCTCATCGCAACTCTAGGAAATAATTACTCTTATTATGCCAATTCACTTTACAGATGAGTAAAGGGGGAAACAGTCCCAGTAACCCGGATAAGAGTCGCTTGGCCATCACCCTGGCATTGACACTCTGAACCCTATCATGCACTAATTGTTCCCAATAGAGATGAGTTTAATTTCTAACAAAGTAAAATAAAATGTCTAATCAAAAGCATTCCAACACATACTGTTTCAGTGGAAGACACGTTAAAGATACTAATAAAGGAAAAGAGAACAGTCAGAAAAAGAAGGCCGCCGTCCTACAGTATGAGGAGCACCGTGTGACTGCGGGATGCAGAGGGACCAGGGGGACTGGACTCACGCGGAGGATGGGGCGGCCGGGGCGGATGGAGTCACTGAGGCCCATCCACTGCTGCTAGTCCGGGTAGTCGCCGGCCCTGGTAGTTGGGGCGCTCATACAGCATCCAGCAGCCACTGTCCACACGCACCGAGTTGCAGTGGCTGAAGTAGGGCTGCAAGTTGGGGTGGTCGGTCGCTCCCGCACTCGTAGCGACAGCCCTGGAAGCTGCTGTCCTCACAGAAGGTGATCTGCAAGGAAGGGAACAAGAGGCTCAGAGACGTGGGCCCAGGGCCCCCTGCCGGCCTGGGAGCTGGGCTCGCCTTCCCCATGGCTGGTGGACAGCACCGTGCAGGGTCAGTGGCTGGGCGGGTCTACATAGTAGGCAGACTGCTGCGTTGGCAGGAGCAACATGAAAGGGGCCCTGGGTGAGGGCATGTCCTCCCTTTTCTATATAATGGAGGGGCGGGGGGTGGCGGGTGTGGCAGGGTAGCTGCTTACTGTGTTTTCTCTTAGACTCTACAGACCTTTCGAACTGATGACCCGACCCGGGTTAAAAGTAATTGGTGTCCCTCCGGCTTTTAAATGGAATTTGTTCAGGAAATTGGAACTGAGCAAAGGCACTTAACCGAGTGAATAATTGTAATCAAATATTTGTCTTTTTAAATTTTAAACTGATCTCTTTTTGAGTACCACCGCAGGGGAGTGACCAGGTCTGGGGTCAGAATGAGCTCCAGTGTGAGGCGTTTAGATCGGAGCCCGTGTTCTTGGTGAGAGAACGTGGAATATGGGGGTGACGCTTAAAGTAGGAGG
>PVKM010037643.1:0-14381 GCA_004027735.1 Carollia perspicillata | reverse complement strand
TGCTGGGACTTCCCTGCTGGATCCTTTGTCTCTAGCTGGCAGGAAGAGAGAGAGAGAGTGACAGAGAGAGATGGAGGATTTCACATGGAAGGTTTTCAGTGAACCTGGGCTAGGAACATCTAGCATCACTCCTCCCCACATTCCATTGGCTAGTGCTCAGTCACATGACCACATAGCTACAGGGTAGGCTGGCTGTGCCCAGCAGAGGTGGAAAGGGGTGTGGTGGGCATCTGGTCAGTCTCCTTGCAGACAGAGATTGTATCTGTAGACCCAGCCTCTACAACAGTTCTGGGCACAGGGTTGATAATGAATAAATATTGTTGCATGAATGCAAATATTCATACTTCATATTTCATAATTTTGACATATTTAAATCTTTCCTGAGCATTCAAATTGGAAGAGATTAACCTTTTTTTTTGAGCATCAGTAGCTCTTATAAACTTTCTTATATATACTGAAAACTTGTGGAAGGATAATTTATGATTGCAGAGTGCTAGTCTTAGCTCTGCTAGTAAGACCCAGCTAAGCCTTGGGAAAGACATTTCTCACTGTGGGGCCTCAGTGTCTTTATCATTGCAGGTGTCTCCTGGAGTGCAGAGGCACTGTGGGGCCTCCTTTGCTATGCAACCCACAGAGCAATTCTGTTTACAGAAGAGACCTGAAATAAATGTATCTAGATTGATTTTCTGGCCAGCGGAGTTTCCTCTGACTGACACATTCCTCTAGTTCTGGTCTACTCCGAGGGGGAACCATTAAAAAGGACCCCCAGCCAGGCAGATAGGAAAGACCCCAATGTTAAAACACAAGCTGTCTCTTCCCACCCCCTCCAAGGGCTGGCACAGGCACAATTCAGGTGTACAGTTGCCATTTCAGACTTCCGTCAGTCCTTAATGATGACTGTTCAACAAATACTGTGGTTCCTATTGCGATTATAGGAAGCTCCTTGACAAGGCTTTTGTTGCAGGCCCAAGACTGTTCAGGTAGAGGGTTGCCAAATTGAGAAAAATAAATGTACAGGATGTGTATTTCATGGGAGGGACATAGAGCAAAGAATTATTCATTTTCGTCTGAAATTTTGCTTTAACTGGGTGCTCTGTATTTTATCTGGTAACCTTATTCAGGTGGCAAAGCTAAGACTGCTCCGTGTCCACTTATGATTCGTCTGAAAAGTAGCCAGACTGACTGAGACCTTCCAAGGTGTGTGGGCTGTCAGAGTAGGTGCCTCTTCCTTCCTTATCTGGCGTAAGTTTGTTACTTGATGACTGACCCGCATGTTCATCCATTAATTCCTTATCTCCATTTCAGTGGTTTGCTGGGCAGGTCACCTCATCTTTCTGTATGTTCTGGCTAGTGGGCCATTTACTGTCCAGCCTTGAGTAGGAGGGACTGTCTTGGCCTCTCATTCATCTTGCTTTCCACCTGACCAAAGCTGCTGAGCCAAGTCTCTAATGATTGTATTTCCTTTCCCTTTATTAAAGCTGAGGTCGACCTTAACATCTGTGAACCATGTTCAGATTTAATTAAGATACACTTGGTTTAGTCCATAACCACTTATAAATTTTAATTAAATGGAATATATATTAAACTGAATTATTTTATATGAACCAATGCATTTGATAAGAAATATAATTATCTGTGTTTGAAGTGCTACAGTTAAATATTCTGAAATCCTGATTTTTAAAAGGGAAATCATTTGAGGTGAACTTTAGCCTTGAATAAGCATTTGTGAATGAGGCTTTGATTTTAATTCATATTAGCCTCCTTTCATTATTAGAAACTATTCACTCATTCAACACCCAGGGTCTATTTGGTACCAGCGACTGTGCAAGTCACCAGGATGGAAGCTCACTTTTGCAGATTCATATTTGTCTTCCTTTCACCTTGCTTTATGTCTTCAGAGCCTTCATGAGTTGAGTAGTTATCCACTTAGGTATAAATAGGTTATCTTTTCCTTACTCATTGACTTGTTCAACTCTTAGTAACCAGAAAAATGTTTGAGTCCAGAGTGTCTAAACTGTCTTGCTCAAAGGAGACAAGCTATCCTCTTTCACTCCCTTATTTTTACTTTGGGGACTATGTTTTATTTTTATTATTTTTAAAAATTAATTCATTTTTTATTTGAATTGTTGTTCAAGTGCAGTTTGCGGTGTTTTACGCCCATCCCAGCCCACCCTACTTTTATTTTTTAAGGGAAGACTTTGTCTTCCGAGGGAGGTGTAAGAAGGCTGGCTGTGTGAGGAAGGTAAGTGCTATGGCCTGAACTGCGTGTCCTCCCCACCCCTGCCACAACCCACTTCCTAGGTTGGAACCCCAACCCCTAATGTGACTGTAAGTAGAGATAGGGCTTTTAGGTCATAATTAAAGTTAAATGAGGTCAAAGGGTGGGGTCTGAATCTGATAGGATTTATGGTGGTTTTATAAGAAGAGGAAGACACACCAGATCTCTCTCTCCCCTGCCCCCCGCCTCCCCGCACACACCAAGGAAAAGCGAACACTCAGTGAGAAGATGGCCGTCTCCAAGCCAGGAAGAGACTCTTACTGGACCCTGATCAGGCTGGCATCCTGATCTCAGACTCCCAGCCTCCAGAACTGGGAGCAATATATTTCTGTTGTGTAAGGTACTCAGTCTGTCGTATTTTGTTATGGTGGCCCAAGCAAACTAATGTCGAGAGCTCAAGTCTGACCTGTTTGTGCATGCCAGATCTCCACGGGCGGCTTGCACTGACCTGTGAGGCAAACAGCTCTGTCTCCGGAGCAATTTCGCCCTTTGGTGTAACAGACTCCCTGAAGTCAGCCACTGCTCATTTCTGATAACAGCATGGATTCCATCATCAGTGTTCCTGGAATAGCTTTTGACAATGGGGCAAAGCTAACCAGCTTGTCCTTGGATTGGCTCATGACCTTGACCTATTAATATTACATCTTGACTGATTGAACTTCAAAGCTCAGACTCTTGTGATTTGCAACTAAAGTCTTCCACGAAAAGATAAATGCAGGATTCAGGTTATCAGGTGCTACAGCTTGCTTCCATTCCATAAGGGAAAATTTTTCCATGAGAAGCGGTAATAATCCTTTCCCTTTTTTTGTGTCCCATTGAGTTGCATATGCCAAGAGATTTTGGAACAGTACAAAAAAAAACCTCAAGCAGAGTTTAATATTTGATGTGACTCTTACACTGCTGAGGCATGTCCAACCCTAAAAGCGTGGTTTTCATCTTTCCCTCTGAGTCTCACCTCCTGTACCTCTTTGATGCACTAAAAATGCTCTCTGTGGATCAATGAAGAGTTTCAGCCCCCCACACACAAAGCTGTGACGGAAAATCAATGTGTGGTGTGGACAGTTGAGGAGAACCTTAAATAATGTCTTAAAAGAATTTGCTCTCCTCGGTCCCTGAATCCCAGGGCTCGTGGAGACTGCTAGGAGGGGTCATATCTGCTAGCATGCATATTCTTTTTTAGTGTGGGGAGGTTTAGTAAAACCAGCAAAGCTATACTCAACATCATAATTAGAAAACTTTTAGATTCACAGATGATTCTGACACTTTCTTCCCTCCCGTCCCTATGGTGAGTATATTTAAAAAGTACCGAACATGGCATTTTGTTTAAATCATGCTGAGATCTAATGTGTGCACCTTATTTTCTCTTTAAAAGCAACACTAAGCAACATTTACTTGCTGGCATCCCCTGATGCCAAGAACAGTGAGAGGATACTACTGAACAGACGTAGAGGCTACTTTTTTTCCGGCGTCAGACGAGAAGGAGAGAGGTAAGTGCCCTCATTTATTAGCTTCTCATTATAGCATAAAACATGGTAACACTGCCATTGCTAAGAGGTGTGTGGAGGGGTAGCAAACCAAGTGTCTGCCATTCCCAAACACTCCAAGGGATCTGTGACAACTGTGGGTGCTGATTTTTCCAGACACAATCAGTGTAGCATTTTTCCTGGTGGAGTACTCCTTGGGTAACACACTCAGAGGCACGTCGGAAGCAAAATTTATGCTAAGGCAATTTTTTAGGCCCCCGAAATTAGATAAAGATAGGCAACTGTGTTTGTTGAAACAACAAATGCAAGCAAGCCCCATGAGAAACTCAGAGGGTGCGAATGTGTCCTGAGAGCCCTGTGCTTAGGAGAACTGCCCTGCTTGGACCCGCAGGCACACAGTGGTTGAGTGGTGTGGGAGAGTGGCCTGTGGTTTGCAGTAATGTGCCACCATGATACAGTTCGTGGGTGTTCAGTAGTGAGAGCTAGGTGCGACACGCACCCGCAGGCGGGATGCCCAGCCAGAATGTGAGAGGGATGTGGGAGATGGCAGGGCAGAGGAGGAGATGCAGGCTTTTTGCCACAAGTAGGAAGGAAGGTGTGGCTCATGACAGGGACAAAGGGACCCGGGGAAAGGTGGTTCTCAGTCAGCATTAGTTGAAATGCCAGAGCCGTGAAGAAATGTTCGTCTGAGAAATTACCATCAGCAGGAAACAATGATTTGGAGAACAAACGGCTTCAGGTTACACAGGACTTGGAAGATAGACCCCCTGATATTTCCTTCTAGAACATCGTGACCGAATTTAGGTTCTAAAGCTGCTCCGATCAATGTGGCGGCCACAGACTGCACGTGGCCAGCCAGCACTTGGACCATGGCTGGTGTGAACGGTGGCAGATACACATGGACTGCAAAGACTTAATTAAAAAAAGACTATTAAATATCTCAGTAATTTCTTTCACTGTTGATTACATGTTATAATGATAATATTTTGGCTATATTGGGTTAATAAAGTATTTTGTTATTAAAATTAATTTGCCAGCTCCTTTTTGGTTTTTAAACTAAAAAAGTACTAGAAAACTTAAAGTTATATATGTGCTTCACATTATATTTCTACCGGACAGTGCCTCTCCAGAGTTTTATAAAAAGATTAAGTTGAACCGCTTATGTATGATCACACTTTAAAATATTTTAAGTTCCCCAATTTTTAAAACAATTATCTCTAGTTCCAGGAATTACTCTTTGAGTGACCTGGGTCCAGAGGGCTCAGCAAGTAGGTCACCCCACCGATCAAACAGCCACTTGTCAATGTCTCCCTTGAAATATGGCGCCTGGAATGAAACGCTGCAGCGCCTGAATGCGGTTAGAAAAGCCCGAGGGGGAGCTGGTAGTACAAGTCCTGGGTTTACATGATACAGGCTGAGCTGTCTTATTCCAACGGTTCACAGTCTTTTCAGGGTAGCTTCGTTGTGAGGTAGGCTCAAGTTTGAGCTGGATCTGACCCTCTACCACTCAGAAGCCCCCACATAAATGAAAGCAAGAATCACAGTCTTCCGAGCCTTTGTTACTCACGTCTTCCTCCACGTACTGGGCCACCTGGGTCTTTCTCTATTATTACAGCATCTGACTGTTACTGGGGAGACCCTAGTCAGGGGGCTCCCTGCCTCGGTGCTTGTCTTGCTCTCTTGAGGTGAATTCAAGGGGGAGACAACACGCACAGTGGAAATGAGATAGCAAGCTTATTTACGAAACAGACATGAGCATGAAAGTACGGGCAGATACCCAGCTAGTCTGAATGCCCCACGCATAGAGGAAATGAAGTTGTTAGTAAGTTTATTTATAAGTTTGCTCTATACACTTGAGCACCAGGCTACCAGTGGGCACTCAGCTTATCTGAGTGTGCCGGCCATTGGGGTTCAGGGATTAGATACCTTAGTCAGCTTCTAGGTTCCCCCCCTTCTTCCCCTTCTAAACCTTGGGAATAATATACATGTACAAATGCTTTCTTTCTCAGCTAGTAAAGGATTTTTTTTTGTCGTAGTTAGAAATCGCTACAGAGGCTCCCTTTCCCAGCGGAGTCTCAGGACTTTCTCCCGCACTATCCCTGCTTGTGATGTTTGGAAAGCCCAGCAATCTTATGGCACCAGACTCAAGACGGCTGAGTCCACGGGTGAGGCACATCTCTCTCCTCCTCCCTGCCGTAGTTTACTAGCTATCCTACCTAACATGACTTGTAGACTCCACTGGACTCCCTCCCACCTCCTCCCTTGGGAGAGATGATTAGCGTAAAAAATTGCCCTAGTTATATAAACAACACCTGCTGAATATTTAACAGCTAAGCTGCTAGAATTACAATTCAATTGCCTCCAGAGCTGTGTAAGGCAAGTACCATCTTCTGTGTTCTCTGGGCTTCTGATTGCTTGACCATCCTGTGTAAACACCTATCCACTCCTGACTCACGCCGAGTTATCCATAACTGCTCTGTAGGTGATATCAGTGTGTTTTAGGAGAATAGGAAAGTCAAGCTCTCAAAATGTTCCAGAGGCTCATGCTTGATTACTTGAGGTGGCTTGCTAGAGGGGTCAGGGGGAGAACAGATAGCCAATTCTTTATTGCACTGAAGTTTAACCATGTCCCATCACAATTGCATCCAACATCCTTTTCTTGATTAAGAGCTAGGAGGACAGGAGATGAAGAGAGACATTAACATCTGAAGGAGGGCAAGGAGTGTGGCCAGTTAAAGTACAACATTCTCCCCATCTCCCTGCGACCACCACTCACCAAAACATCTGTTCAGTCTTAGGAATTATTTACAAAACTTTGAAAAGCTCCATTAGGGCAATTGAAAGGGCTCTGTGTGTGTGTGTGTGTGTCTTCATCATTTTAGGAAGACAAAGCTAAGCTATTTAAACCTTTATTTTGAGAAAAAGCTCGAAATCTGGTATATGTATATACTTCATCTTAACCCAAGGAAATAACACTCTAGTCCTTCATGAATCATTATTCAAATTGAGCAGACATTCTGCTGGCTTAAGTTCTCCCGAATGAGCGTTAAAACAATATTTCTACTTGGGGAATCGCCTGGGGGTTTCCCCGCTTCTCCTCAGAGCAGCGCCTTCTCACGTGGCTTACACTTGTCCCCCAAGAGGGTTCCTTCTGTGCTGCTAACATCTTAGTGTAACTGTGCAGGACCATCACAGAGGCATTATGGGAACCCCTTGGTGAAAGGTACTTGGTAAGAAATAATGCTACATAAACAGAAGACCATTATTATCAGTACTAGATTAGCTTCTCTCTCTTGGACTAATTATTTCACAGTCTTCCGGAATGAACTGCATTTGCCATCTGCTGGTCCAATTATCTAAATGATCCAAATTCCATTAAACCCGGTCACACAGCTCCTCACTCTTCCTTCAATTCCCGTCTTACTGCTGTTGGCAGGTTTTAGGGCCCCTGTGTTCAAACCCTTGTCAGAGCCACTTAACTTTATGAAGCGTGACAGCACTCCTCACAGTAGACCGCTGACCCTCTTGAAGTTGAAGGCAGTGGCGTTCTCGCTTCAGTTTCTAATCTAGTATTTGCCTTGTTTTATCATCTACTATTTTATTCTGTCTCATCTCTCCCTTAAAACTTTAAATGGAGTCTTTTTGGACAATCAAAGAAGGCTGTATGATGCCTGCTTTCTTCATATTTCTTTATTAACTTGGTTAAAGGTGGATAAATGTTGGCTTCTTAAGCCATATTGTCTAAAAGTTAAATTCCAGAAAGTTAGATGAGGTGAAGCCAAATGTTTTAGCTTGTTTGGCTTGTTGTTTGCCTCAGTCAGCTGGTGGATTGCCCTTGACTGAAACGGGTGGCACACCTGGAGCCATTTCTCTGTGGCTTCTTCTTATTCCAGTAGACTACCCTGGGCTGAGTCACACGGTGGTCCCAGATGTCAAGAGCAGCAGAAAGGCAAGCTCCAATATATCGTATTTGCTTTGGTCTCACTAACACAAATCAAGTTAAGTAGGTTAGTCTAGAGTCACTGCGGAGGGGACTATCCAAGGGCATGGATGCAGAGAGGCAGGAACAAATTGGGCACATGCTATAATCAAGCCACCACAACTAAATTTACATATTTATAATATCTTAACCAAGTGAGATCCTGCTATACATGCTGTGTTAGTCCGTGTTCTCTAGAGAAAGAGAAATAATAGGATGTATATTTATCTATCAATCAATTCATTATCAGCGATTGGCTCATGAAATTATGGAGTTTGGTATGTCCTAAGATCTGCAGGCTGAGTTGAGTTGGCAAGCTGGTCTCTCTAGGTGGTCTCCCCTGGAGACTCAGGAGAGCTGATGGGTCAGTTCCATGTGAGTCCAAGCGCCTGAGAACCTGGAGAGCTGATGCTGTAGGTTCAGGCTGAAGGCTGGCAGCCTCAAGACCCAGGAAGAGCCCATGTTTCAGTTTGAGTCTCAAGGCCGGAAAAAAGTCAATGTCTCAGTTCTAAGGCAGTCAGGCAGAAGAATTCTCTCTTTCCAGGAGAGGACCAGCCTTTTTGCGCTGTTCAGGTCTTCAACTGGTTGGAGGCCCACTCACATTAGGGAGCACAATCTGCATCATTCAGCCTATAGATTCAGATGTTATTCTCATCTGAAACCAAAACACCCCCTGCAGGAACACAGAATAACGTCTGACCAAATATCTAGACGTCCTGTGACCCTGTCACGTTGACACATAGAATTAACCACCATACATGTTGCTGCAAGTCCTGTTGTTTTTTAGTTTCAATATGTCATGAGCATTTTTTGTGTCAGTAAATATGGATGAACAGTATCACTTTTTGATGGCTGTATAGTGTATTATTTTATAATACATATACTTTGTTTTTAATTTTGAAATAAAAATTATTTTCTTTATTATATTTTTCCATTACCATTTAGTTCCCTTATATCCCCTCTCCCCGGGAATCACCTCACTGTTGTCACGTCCGTAAGTCCTCATTCCTTTTTGCTCAATCCCTCCATCCCATAACCTCCCCCACCCTCACTAGGTGTCATCTGTTCTCCATCTATGAGTCTGTCTCTGTCTTGCTCATTAGTTTACTTTGTTTATTAGATTATATTTATAAGTGAAATCATATGGTATTTGTCTTTCTCTGACTGGCTTATTTCACTTAGCATAACATTCTCCATGTCCACCATACTGTTGCAAAAGGTAAAATCTTCTTTTTTTACTGTGGAATAGATTTCCATTGTAATACACATACTTTGTTTCATTCTCTTGACAAACACTTGAGTTATTCCTTTACATTTATGTATATTTGAGTGATGAAATTTGATTCATATTACTGGACTGTGTTCTACATAATTTGTACAATCTCACCGGTAAGTGCAGAAGAGTGTGACTGACACTAAATGTCTATTCATTCAGCAGATATTTATTCAGCATTTATCATGTTCAAGATACTTCAAGGAGTTAGATATGTAGTAGTGAGCAGAACAGGCAAGGCCCCTGCCCTCAGGAGGCATCCATTCTACTGGGAGAGACTCCAGTAGACAGACAAACACATTGTTTGGCAAGGTAACCATGGCTTGTAATAGGTGGGATGAAGGAAGTAAATGGTGTCATATTATATAAGCATAAGGGAGTGGTGGAGACTACTGTAGACAGGGCTATCCTTTTCATTTTTGCCAAACTGATTGAAGGAGACTTGGCTTGAGTTTTGGAGAGAAAGGAAGGTATTATAAAGAAGGTGGGCTTTGAATTGAATCTTGAAGTACACCAAATAGTTTGGCATGAAGCGTTCTGGAGGTTTTGCATGGACAAAATTGTCGGGATGGAAAAATCCAGGTGGGACTGGGAAGAGGTGGACCAATTGATTCCTTTAGGACAGGTTGAATATGAGCTGTTGCCTGACTCAGTTTTCCCCAGGTATAGAACTTTCATCCCTACAGACACAGGTATACCTGGTTCACTACCTGGGCCACCTTGGTCTCAGGTGGAGAGCTCTGATCCAATGGAAAGTGTATTTGCAAAAAACAGGCAGTGGGCCAGATTTGGACCCCAGCTTGCCCCAGATAAAGCACACATTCCTCAGCCCCATGAAGGACTCTCTTCTAGTTCCATCCTACCTACCCAGTGTCATATCTACTGGGGCAGCAGGGCATGCTCACTGCCTGTGCTGCATCCTGACCCAGCCTTTTCCCTTTGTCCATTTCTGCTCCCTCTGCATGGCCAAGCTGCACCTACCTTTTCTGGATGAGCCACCCCCAAAACAAAACTCACATTGTGCTATTTCAGCAGCTCAGATGGGAAAGTACCATATTTTGTTCATTCGTGTTACCTTCTGAAGTGCATACTTTTTAATTTGTCTTATCAAAAGAGCTAAGGGCTGGTGACCTTGGGAGGTGCAGCTGCCTAGAAGTACTGATGGGTGAGCAGGACAGCCCAGCTTGGCATACTAAGTTCCCGCAGCTGGAGCTGTATGCATTGCTGACCTGGTGCAAGAAACCATTGCAAAGACACCATTCCACAGAAAGGAAAATCAATAAGTAATTTCTTTCCCCTATGTAGCTCCATGGGTAACAAGGATGAAACACATCCACCCACGACTGTGAGGGAGTGTATGCCTGGAGTGAAAGGCAGCATAGGGCATGGCTCTAAATGAAAATAAAGACAAATGGGAAAGGCAAAGAAGGCCAGAACAGATAGAGGTTGATGTGCAGGGAGCCATTTTTCACAGACATTTAATTTTAGTTCACTTAGGCACTTTTGCATCAGGGCTTGCTGTTGGTGGAGCTATAATTCTATTTACAGATTGACAACATGGAATATTTTTCAGGGTAAAGGGCGAGTCTCAAATCTCTTGGATCTGAATCTGTCCCACGGCCTCCTTATCTTTCCCAGTTTGGAGAGTACTCTACGCAAATTGCAAGTAAGTGATGAAATGCGAGTGCACAGGGAAGAGAATTCCTCCTGTGCTTTCAAAATGCAGCTGGCCACAACTGCAATCTATCTTTTTTTCTTTCCTTCTAGGTATGCATTGCCACTGAAATGGAGCTGATTCAGCTGAGTTTGGGGAAACAGTAGCAACATCAAGTCAAAAGCTTAGTGGCTTTGTGGCTAATACATGCTTATTTCTTTGTTGTTTTCTGAAACAAGTATTGTGGACAAAGCTTTTCATTCTATTTTTTTTTTTTAGTAAGTGGAAAACTATTTAGTCCTAAAACATTTTTTTAATACTTTGGCTAAGGGATCAGTCCAAATAACGGAACCTCAGAGCCTGAAACATTTTTGACCCTGGTGAACATTCTCTGTCTAGGTAAGCTAGCAAACTTTTTTTCTTGACTTGTCTTTCCTACTAGGTGATGAAATGCAAACGTAACAATATTTTCAATTATATCAAGATGATGAAGCAACAGAAAAGTTCTAGATAAAACCTTTGATCCATTAATAGAATTAATGGTCCCATTATGTCATCTAACAAGTTTTATTTTCCTCTGTGTGCTGAGAAGCATGAAATTATCGTGTAAATAATGTCACATCTGTGCAAACAATTTACAAGGTGCTCTACAAATTCAAATTTAAGCTGTCATCTCTCTTAGTGTGTTAACTCTATCTTCCCTGAAGTTTTCTCCAGCCTCACATGAGAATGGCATAGTGATTCTTGTGTGTCAGGAATCTGCATGCTTTAAAGGGTTTGGAGAGAGTGCCCTTTAATACCACTTGGAATTAAGATTCCACGAGCAAAGACAGCCAGGGATAGGTTTGTGTGAATTTTCTTAGTATGCCTAACTGGTTTCATAACCCTTTCAAAGGTAATTAAATTTTCTTTTTGCACTTGCTTGTGTGCTGAAGGTCCCTGTGGCTTCTGGCTTCTAGAATATTCTCTGTGGACCCCTATTAGATAACTCTGCTTGCAGGGGCTGGCAGAGGTAGAAAGGAAGTAATCTTTACAGAATTGTGACTGTATTAACTCTAAGGCAGCCTCCTAACTCAGGTGCTCGCATCCAAATCCTGCATGCTGGATGCTATAAATAAATGGTGCTCCTTACCAGAGAGTGCAGTTTCTGGCATTGTGTGTTTCCAGGGGTGTCCAACCTGTGGCCCAGGATGGCTATGAATGTGGCCCAACACAAAATTGTAAATTTGCTTGAAACATTATGAGGTTTTTTGTGTTTTTAATGTGTTCGTATATTTAATGTGTGGCCTAAGACAACTCTTCTTCTTCCAGTGTGGCCCAGAGATGCCAAAAGGTTGGACACCCTGGCACGGTAGGGATTTGCTACTGTCTCACCCTCCCCGCCCACACACACACTTCACCGGAAACTTGTGTTAATTAGTAACGCCAACCGAAGTATTCCAAAGTGACTTAGGGAGCACATTCCAAACCCTTTAGATGCGGCAAGCATGCAGCTTCCATCACCTCGTTAAATTCAGGCCTAGTCACTCAGGAATGTGGTTTTGTTGGCTGGCCAGTTCATTCCGATGTACCTTTTGTTCTGCATTTAAATAGTCTTAAATAAGTGCACTCTTTATGGTTTTGACAGTGGCAACATCGGTCTTACCACAATGCTGTTCCATCGGCACCAAACTAATTGCAAATCAAGTTTCCGCGTCTCGGGGAAGTGAGGACTGGGACCTGCTTTCACCTGTCATTCAGGCTTGGGCAGAAGAACAAGATGACCATGAGTAACCCTCTCCTTCTCGCTGCATTATTAAAGAGCCTTTTGTCGGTAGAGGATTTGTAGAGTGTGGATGGAGTGTGTGTGTTGGGCGGGGTGGGGGGTGGAGGGTGGGAAGGAGGTACGGAAGGACACAACAGGCTCAGACACAGGGGCTGACCACTGTAGAAAGTCCCTAAGATTTGGAACTTGCTATTTCTTCATCTACGTCTAATGAAAACATGATTGGAATTCTGCTTTTATAAATATTGGCTATTTGGATATTTGTCTATTATCCTGTAACATGCTTTAAAACTCATCAAAATGATTGTACTGCTTACTGGCTGTTCAAGGGTGACATTTTTCAGGTGGCTATAGCGACCAATTTGACAAAATGGGCTGTGTTAAACATATATTTTACATTGTGGGTAATGAGACCTGCCCAGATAACCGATTTCAGACTTTCACTCAGGCCCACATGAATGTCAGGGGTGTCCTTTGAGGGTCCACTGGTGGTGACCTGTCACTAGTGTGTTTATCGCCTGTATGGACACCACGAGGAGGATCCCTGCATGCAGCCCAGTGAAAACTTACTGAGGACCCAGAATATGTTACCATAGGTTAAAATAAAAGCAGGCTCCTTGGAATTACCCACATTATTGATCGATCCCAGACTGCTCTGGTGTTGACAACCATCCAAGCTTGGAGTGGTCTCAAAGACTATCCTAGCGATTTACTTTTATAACAGGTTGTCAGGAAAATGAAGGACTGTGGTGTAGCATCACTTCCCATCACCTCTGAATCATTTACAAACATGCTCCATGAAGGAGTCTTGGGAACCGTGGGAAACAGGACAGTAGCATGCACACGTCTTCCACAATTGCGTCCATTGCGACCATGGAGTTGGCCCCTCTGCATCCAGGACAGGGCTGACAGGTCTTTGGAAAGTCTGATGCAGAGAAGTTTCTCACCTGTGGCAAGATCTCAGCGATGAGTGCGCTCTTCCTCCTCAACCATTCAATACTCATTCCCCACCTGCAATCACTGTTTCAGGAATGATAGTGAATCGTAGGGACACAAGACCCTTGTTTTCTGAGAACCCCCCAGAACAAATTTTAAAAAGTAACATCATATATCCTCCAACACAGCTGTTTGGAAACAGGACAATACATGCATTCATATAATGTTTGTCCTTAGTTTATTCATACTATGTTAATTGAGTGTCTACTATACTCGAGACTCTGTCCCAGGCACTAAGAACAGAGCCTTGAACTAACAGTCAGATACTGCCCTCGCTCAGACAACATTCTGGAGAAGAGGCAGACAGTAAAGAAATAAAACAAACAATATAATAACCCTTAACAAAACTACCAAGGAAAGAACCATGGGGAGAGAGTTGAGAGTGAGGGGGCCCTCCTGTGGATAGGCACCCCAAGAAGGAGCTATGTGCAGGGCCTGAGTGGTGGCACCTAGTGCCACCAGGCCTGGAGGGAGGCACAGGCTTGGCTTTTGAGTGAATTATCCTTCTAAAATCACCATCTGTTATAAATATTGGGTTGGCCAACAAGCTTGTCTGGTTTTTACAATAAAATAAAAAACACACTTTTCATTTTCACCAATAACTTAGTTGATTTGGATATGTTGAGTGTATCAGCTATCTCCAGCTGTTGGCTTCTAGCAGGTAGAGGCCAGTGGCGCTGCTAAACCTCTTCCAATGCATGAGACAGCCCCACAGCCAAGGATTATTTGGCCAAAATGTCAATAGTACCAAGAAACTTCGCAAACCACTTTTGACATGTTTGATTAGTCACAGCACCTTTTCCATACACTGCACATGTCTTTTTGCACTTCAGTTGTGTTTTTACCTTTCTTGAAATAATAAAGCATAATATGCTGAAAGCATTGCATATGTTCTTTCATCTTCAATTTCAAATGGCTACACAAAAATTCACCAGTTTTGATAAGTTTTTTT